>JAVYIG010002915.1:0-220961 GCA_035222895.1 Strongylocentrotus droebachiensis | reverse complement strand
GGGCGCTAAAGCTTAAACACATAGTAATAAATTATCAGATGAAACAAGTGTTTTAAAATGTTGTTACGCCTGCCGGGCGACACAACGAGTTTACATTTCCCTCTTTATACGAGAAGCCCATGCGTTCAAACCTTGTACACATTCTACACACTTTCTGTTATAAAGCTGGTCGATAATTTGGTACACAAGAACAAAACAAGGATTATGTACTATTAAAGACTCTATTTTAGAGTCCAAGCAATCTTTTTTCAACTGGTAGTTCTGCTAAAGAATTAGTGTAGTGTAATTATCTTATCTCGGGAGGTGTACGAGGAAAACAATCCTACCTCCTCTTTTCAAGATATGCATTTGACCCAGACCTTTAATAGAAGTTTTGTAATGTACAAATTTAAAGTACTGCATCACCTAATTTTGGAGGAAGCGTATTGACCGAGAGTACAAAATTGAATTTTGAATGTTAACACTTTATATTCTCGAGTCAAAGCACATTATTGCTGATATATAAAGATCGCTTCATGTCATTTGCTTTATTTCTTGATTTCTTCGGAGGTGCTCGTTGAGGGTACTACAGGCGATTATTAGTAATCGAAACTAACGAACTAACAAAAAGTCAGATAATTGCATGTTGAAGTGTTGTATTTCACAGTGACAATAGGTATTCGTTATTCTGCAAAGTCGGCAGAATCGATTTGATAGATAATGGATACAACATCATGGCCCTGACGTTTAATACAAGTGAAACACAGGGCATCTGCAACATACGCCTTATGCTACATTTACACTATGTTCCCGGCGGCCACGGCAACCATGTTTCAAGCCACCGTGGGCGGAACGGGGTGGAACGTGAGACAACGCGGGGGACAAATTTGTCCAGCGGTCAATGTGCGGATGAGAAACCTATTAGGCCGTAGTAAAACGGGGTGAACGCAATAAAACATAACAATACGTAAAGGCCGTATAATAACTTGGAGGTGATCCGTAGTGGGACGGGAAGCCTGTACATTCCCGGCATCTTACGGTCCCTTCAGTTTTGACACGTTCTGCCACGTCTAGTGCACGTTTTTTCACGGTCGCTTTACTGTTGCTGCGCATTTCGTCTCGTTTTGCCAAGTTTTGCCAACGATTCTCACAGCCAAGCTAGGGTGTATAGGAGCCGTTTTATCGCGTTCAATCACTTTACATCATGGCGTGTGGCTACATCGCGTTGCTTTCTACTTTGTTCTGACACGGCGCACGCGGTCTGGGAGGTAGTATTAAAAAAGCCGGGCCTGGCATGAGCTTCATTCCGAGTATTAGCAATCGACGAAACTTAACTGCATCTAAAATACGAAGAAAGAAGGCCAAGCTATGCTACCGAAGATGCCAGAAAAACGGAGCCCCCCCCCCCCCTCCGTCTTGCACAACCACCACCAGTAGAGGAGCAAGAGCCTTAAGATCCTCGCCGTTTACCCCCGCCAGATGAAGAAGACGCATGCTGTTGTTGCTCCCGTCCAGAGTTCCCCACCGCATGAGGCACATTCCACTTGTCTTCAAACTCATAGGCTAGGGCTCTCCACTCATCGGGTGCCACATAAACGGCGAACACTGTCGTCCGTGTAGGCTTCCTCGATGGCCTTGCACACTTCTGGCACCATATGACAGATGGCTGCCTTACTGCACCGGAATGCATAGGAGAGTGATGAGTAATTGTCCCCAGTGGCCAGATGTCCCAGAGTCACTGACAACTTCAGTCCAGGTGGTCGGGCAGAGTCGAACTTCGTGTCTTGTCTCTCAGTGGCTGGTGGTACTTTTTCCAGGATCTCATCATAGAGCTCTGGAGGCATCAGATAGCTCTGGAAGGCGTTGGCGTCTCTGGTGCGGAGCTCTCTGGTGAGACATGTTGAGTAGTGGCCCAGTTGCTGCCTTCTATCTTCCGATAGTCATTTGCGCACCCACATGGATCTTGGCCTTCTCATCCGCCTTCTTCGCCTTCTTCCTACCTGCTGAACTCTGGCTTCCCTCTCTACAAATGCCGCTGACGCAAAGACTAAATGTATTCACCCAGCAAACATGCAAACACAAAATCTTCTTCATCTTTGGCATTTTATGATGTTGTCTTGTCGAAATCTCAGGATAAAATGATTGCTATTTTGGGGGAGGCCTTTTGTTTATACCGTTGGCACAAACGTGCTCCAAAACTGCCCGACGTCCACGTTTCAACCGTAAACATCATTGACAGAACTTTAAAACCTCGTCAGACCTTAATCAGAACGTAATAAACGTGAGTGACCCCATTAGAACGTGACGGGCCGGGAGGAAGAATACTGGTATCCGAGGTAAACCACAGGCCGAAACCGTAGTGCGCCTTGGAGCCTCCGAAACCTAATGCTACGTTTACAATATGTTCCCGGCCGACACGGGCAACCGTGTTTGCCCGAAACGTTGTGCGCCGTGGGATTTTGATTTGTTTTTTCATTCTCTGTACTCAAGTTTTCTTATGGTCTATCACGGTCTCCGGGACGGACCGTAGGAAGGAAAGAGGAAAAAGGCCAACTACGGTATGGCCTGTGGTGTACCAAGGATGCAAATACGTTCCCTACCGGCCCGTCACGTTCTGATCAAGGTCTGACAAGATTTTCACGTTCTGCCAAGGCTTTCTTAGGATGAAACGTGGACGCCGGGCAGGTTTTCAAGCACGTTTGGGCCCAAGGTATAAAAAAAAAGCCTTCAAAGCAATATCAATCATTGTATCCTGAGATCAGCCCGTCCTGCCAGACTGTAGTACAACGCAAGGCGTCTAAGCGCGCCGGGCCCGTAAACCGTCAGACCGTAGTAAAACGCAACGCGCTTTAGCGCGCCGGGCCAGTAAACCGTCCCACTACGGACCGTCTCCAAGTTTTGTTACGGTACATAACGTACTGTCACGTTTCGTTGCGTTCACCCCGTTTTACTTCGGCCTACTAGGTTTCGCATCCTAACCGTGACTGCCGTGGCCAATTTGTTGACATTTTAAAAAGCTGGCCCGGTATCCACGGCAATAACGGTCTGTCACGTTAGCCCATTCCGTCCCGCTGCGTTGTGTCACGTCCATCCCGTTTTGTCCACGGTGGCTTGAAACGTGATTGCCGTGGCCGCCGGAACATATTGTTAACGTAGCATTACAAAACTTGAACACAAAGACAAATTGGCTAGAATCACACGGCCCACTACGTTTCGAGCAAACGGGGCTGCTGTGTCTGCCGGGAACATAGTCTGAACGTAGCATAAGAGCACTGAGAACCCTTCGTTGTAGTGTATAACAAATACATAAAACCAATTTGTAAGGGTGGGCTCTGGTATGGGGCGGGGCAGGGCGGTTCGCACAATCAAATTGTATGCATTTTGTTATCAATAACCCTTAGTTCATCCCCACGGCAATAATAATGATTCTAAATCGGTGCTTTTTCTAATTTATATCTTCAGCCCGTCTGATCTTCTATACAATACTGAACGGATCAATTTGCTAAGGAGAATTACAGGTGAGTTTGCTCCTAAACCTTACCGGTAGGTAGGACAATAAACTAGAGGCATATTAAGGTGTATAATTTTGAATTAATACATAACTACACCCCCCTTCACGGTTAAGGGCGCCATTTAAATTTGCGAGTAAACATCGCGTCATCAATGTTTTCAGATGCGCGTGTATTGTTGCGTCATTGCCTGCGTCGCGCGCGTCCTTTTATTCCTACGAACTTTTATACTTGACGCATGCAAAGAGGTCACAAACAATTGGACTTTGATTATTTATTGCTTTGCCTCACTATTTATAAAGGCAAAAAACTAAATAAACTGAGATTTGAACTCTCACGTCAATTCCAACGTTCTATTAGTATCACACTGTCTTTACCGATTGGGCTAGCGATGAGTTGACAAATGAACGATTTGTATAATTACTATCACCCTATTAGCCGCCCTACCGGATTCCACGTGCGCATGCGCTGGTTTTCTGCGCGAGTGCGCCATGCGCAGGTTCCCCTCGCGAGCTCAAAGTTTGTAGGAAAAAAAATTCGCGAGCCGCGCGCTCACATCATATTGACATGGAGTCCATTTTATATTTCGAGTAAACAACAGATGACTTAACTCCGTTTCGATGACGTTCACAAGGATGACGAAAGGCTTGATGCATCATGGCTGATCGTCAACAAACGGAGTTAAACTATGTCTGTTGATACGGCAGGCAGCCAGTGGACAGGAATTTGTTTTATTCAAATTATGAAAATGCAAGAATTGCTTTAGAACTTTGTTACTCCTGTCTCATGTATCCTAATTGAGGTGTCATATGAAAGGGCAGAAAATAAAACTTACTTTCTGGAAATGTGATTTACTTTTTGAAATTCAGATACCACCAGCCAAATGACTTTTTGGTACCCTCTCTTCAAATTGCTTTTAATGACTCATGCGTAAAATATGCATCACATGAGTTGCATAAAATGAAAGAAAAGGATATAAGTTTGCACATATGTGTCATTTATTTATCATAATTGTGATTATTTATCATAGTTATGATACAACATCGAAAATTCTCGGACGCACTGTATATTAAAATAATAATCATATAGCATCCATTGAAATGTTACATTTGTCTGTTATATTTGATATGCTTGCACATACCGTATCATGTCCTCGGTTTGTAAGCAACCGTATTACTACACTGTTGCTTATAATGTTGGAATATTTTGTTTTTACCCCAATTTACGGAATTATTTTGACAATGATTTATTCCTAATAGATCTAGATAATAGTATACAATCTCAGATTTTATTGAATAATAATTTGTTTGTTTTGCGTAAACTGCTAAAGCATGTGTATGCTTCTATGCTTATCAACTAGGGGACCTATACCCTTAAGTCATAAATGGCAGTAATGAGGATTAATGCCCCACAAAAGGGCACTAATTACAGCACATCGACACCGTTTTGATCCTGGGGCCTCACAGTTACGAGGCCATTGCTTTGTAACTGAACCATGACTGTAACCAGCGGGGGCTAGGGTAGGGGTATTTCCTACAAATAAAAGACAAACAAAAAATGCAATAAATTATCAATAATTCATTGCATTTTACCCCGGTCCCCAACATAAACATATCCTCTGTACGGCCATGCATTATGGCTCAAGGCATGGGCACACGGCAGCTATTTTTTTCTTTCTGTGGCAATGGCCTCTTAAGAGGTAAACAACGTTCCCAGTACATAATCCATGGAAGGTGAAAACAAGTGCTCAGATTCGGATATTTGTGTTGCTTAAAAGTTGGTGGTAGGAGAGCTGGTAATTAGTCCTGCGTACCTTGGATGTAACGAGGTTGGTGACAATTAATACTAGAAGTCACAGATATCTACGAAACATTAAAGATTCGATTAATTCTCTGGTTTCAAGAATACACCCCCCCCCCCCAAAAAAAAAAAAAAAAAAAAAAAAATAATAATAATAATAATAAATAAATAAATAAATAAATAAAAAAAAAAAAAAAATATATAAATATAATATTAATAACACAAATGATAATAATAAGAATCGAATCACAAGGTGACATATGTGTGCTATGTAGAGGTTTATAACGATTAAACGGCTTCTTTCAATCAAAATTAATTTTTGTTTGGGTTGGATAGGTCGCATTACTCTCTGTGCCATGTACACTCCCGGTGAATGTGCAAACATGAAGAAGTCAAAAACTGAAGAGGTATGGATCAGTGACATCTATGAAATTCCTAATCCTCGTCAAATTCGCTCAGCTGATGGACAAGTGCAGTGGTTTGACCTTATACGTGGATGCCTCCAAGAAGGTGACATAGCGCTAGCCTCTGATGAACAGAAGAAGATATGTACGAATCCAAGATGTAAGTTGCTCTATGAGAAAACAAAGAAAGAGGCGAAAGAAGCAAATGTGAAGATGATCAAAGAGGTCGGCGAGCGAAGACACGAAACTGCAGGAGCTTGAACGGAAATTTGAAGAATCCTTAGTCAGTCATGAGGGCCTTGTCAAAGACTCAACGATACTTAGAAGCGAGATGGAATGTGAAAAACATAAGCGAAAGCAACTCGAAATGACTTTGAGTGAAAAGGAGAAACTAGCAAAGCACGCTATGGAGATGTACAAACAAAAAGAGCTTGAACTGGAGGAGAAACTTCATTCAAAAGAGCTGCACATCGGAACAATGGCGGAACACTTACAGAAGACAGAAGAGACGGCAAGACTTGAGGTTGAGCGACTACAGACCGAAAAGGACGACGAAAGAGCGAGATCTGAGAAAGAGAGGGCTGAGAGGCGCTCATTGGCAGCAGAAATGACAAAGAAACTCGAGTCTAAGCAACAACACGTAGACAATTTGACAGAAATCGTAGGAGAGAAAGAACGAAATGAGACGACACTAAGACAACAAATTGAAGAGCTAAACAAATACAGAAAGCAAGACAAAGCAAGAGCTGAAACAGAGAAGCGCTCATTGGCAGCAGATATGGCGAAGGACCTCGAGTTTAAGCAACAGCATGTTGACACTTTGACAGAAATCGTAGGGGAGAAAGAGCGAAATGAGACGACTCTAAGACAGCAAGCTGAAGAGCTAAGAAAGGAAGAGAAAAAGACAGAGCGCAATTTGGAAGCTGGAAGAAGGAGTTTGACTATAATGAACAGCTTAGGGAGCAACTTGAGCGTGAGACCTTGAAGCTGAGAACCAAAATTCAACTAGAAAGTGAAATTCGATCAGCAGAGCAGAAGAAAAAAGCAGAGACACCTCAATGGAGATTATTACGCTGGGTGACTCCTGGAAAATGGGCCCGGGATGGTAAGACTGTTTTGCACTATTTTTCTTGATTTTCTTCATTCTAGCATGTCAATACCTTGAGATTAAACTTTTTTTCTTCTTTTCAGCCTTTGTTTAATATTCAATCAAATCTATCACATTTAGTATATATTATCATGCACACTATTAAATTGTCATAATACTCAAGGAAATCTAAAAAAATAGCTCGAGGAGTTGAAAACAAATTATCATTTGTTATGCATTATTATGTGAGGTTATGATTCTATAATTCTAGTTTACTTATATTTTAAAGAGAAATTTAATTTTACTGCAAAAATACGAAAACCGATTTGAGATAATAAAATGTTCATTATTTATAACTCAAATCGATTCGTTTTACATTCATGACAGGAATAACTCCCTCTGAAGATAATTCCAGGGGAGAAGTCTATTCATCAGAAAGGAGCAATGCACCAAAAGCAGAGTAGGTTGAAACAGTTGTAGTTAAACAAATTGTTTGCTTTTATGGTAGCTTGAGGTAGTATGCAATTCAGCTGTTATCGATTTGCTACACTGGTTTACAAAATATCACTTTATCATTTTAGTCATGTATGGTGTATTTTAGCTTAAAATTTCAACAAAAACTTGAATTCACATTGAACATCATTTCTTCTTCTTGTTGTCCTGCAACTCCCTTTGCCTGTTCTTGTTCATCTTGTTCGTCATCCTTCTCCACCTCATCACTTTTTTCTACTCCTTCTTTTTAAAATTCTTAATCTTTGTGTTTGATCATAATATTTCCTTGAAAGGAAAATTCCCATTTTTTTTAGAAAGTCCCACGCATATATACCAGGCGGTGGTTCATTGTTCTGCATAACACACACACACACACACACAGACACAATCACATAACTATGTATATATATATGTTTATATGTAATTAAAACCAAAACACATTATTTTATCTGATATGTTGATTTATCTCAGTGGGGAACTACCAAATGATGAGTTTGCAGACATCTTGAAGCAGATAGCTGACGATCTTTCCGATGAGGCCAAGATCGATAGCTTGGGTAGTCAGCTTGGAATTTTACAGGGTGACATAGCAAGAGCTCTCAAGACCAACATGAGATACGAACAGATCACCAGTAGAGGAACCCATATCATGCTGAAACAATGGAGAGAAGGTGTGTCCAGTGAAGATGAGCGGATTGAACTAAGGAGGGCGCTTGTGGCTGCCAAGTTATTAGACCTTGCTGTACATTATTTACCACAAGGTGAGGTCATAATATAATTGGCTTAATAATTTGATTTTATTCGTGATATAATTAATAAATAACGGCAATAAATGTCTAACTATGACAAAGGACAACATATTGTTAAGCCGTCACAATCATGATGAATCTATGTTTCCATGTGCCTGAAAATCCCCACTTGAAAATTTAACATGTCAGATGAATAATGGGATACAGGTTTATGTTTGTTTGTTGGTCTGTATGTCGTTTGTCAGATTGTTTTACTTTAATATAATGTTGTATAGTGTTTCGACTTGAATTGGTGGTGGGGGGGGGGGGGGTCACTAAGAGGATACGATCATTCATTTTGGACCAACCCGTGCTGAAGAGCACTGATGCTAGTTTTGATATTTACCATCTCTAAGAAGGAGGAGGTGGAACAGGACCAGAACAGCCTCAAAAAATGAAAGATTCTCACCAGCTACCCTGGATAGACAACACTCCATCAGCACAAGGGAACTCAGGTGGACAAACAAAGACACGGGAGACTAGTACTGCAGCCCCTGACCAATCTCGTCTACACGACCAGTCATTCAAGAACCAGGGGGAAGAGCCGAGTAAATGCATGGACCAGCTTTCTGAAGAACTATCAAACCAGGGCACTGCTGGTGTACATGACACATCCAAAGACATGCCCTATGGTGAGAAACTTAGCAACGTTACACTACGTATTAAATTTTATCATTAATAAATAGGGGATTTAGGATTATCGAATGAGCTAAAGATGATATGAGTTTCATTTAAATGATCATTTTCGACAGGGAACTCTAAAACAAATACGAACACATTTCATGATATCCTCAAAACGCGTTATTATGGTGAGATTTATGAATACACGTTGATCAAGTTCATCATAATGGATAACGTTCGAAAATATGGTGTGGGTATACTTGTTGAAATTAAAATCAAATAATACCGACGTTAATCATTTTAATTTTCATTTATGATAAGTAGGAGAATTGGCAGGACTAGAACACCTTCAGAAAATAGGAGAAGCACCATGGTCCTCAGGAGGACAGAACAAGACCAATAAGCCTACAGCAACAACTCACCAAGCTCTTGACGACACGTCACCCAAGAACCAAAGGGAGGAGGCGAGTGAAGGCATGGACCAATATTCTGAAGAATCATCAATCAACAATATCAAAGGTGATGTACAAGAAACATCCGTAGAAGTGTCTTCTAACGAGCTGTTTGGTGAGGGAACTGACACATCGGATGAAAGGGGTGTAGAATATACCACTATCAACTACAGCGACTTGCTTTCTAATATCGCCTCGACCGAGACAACTTCGGAGAAACTATTGATCATTTTGTTAATGAAAGTAATCATTGATGTTCCTCAAAAAGCATTTGGTGTGTAAACATGTACAGATAACCTTGTTGTGAGTGTATACATAGTGTTTACAAGTTCATACGTCTAACTTGATTATACATTTATCCGATACGCAAGTGACCTTTACAAAACTTGACCTTTACATTGCCATGTCAATTACTATGACTATAACAATAACAATAATATTCAGCTTTTATATAGTGATTAATACATCTCGGACGTCTCTAAGCGCTGTACAGATATACTATTACCCGGTCATTGAATTCAATGCTTGTCCGCACACAATTTGTGCACAATCTTCACTCCCTGTGGAGCATTCCAGCCAGACGTTACTTGACGCCAAAAAATGTTTGACAAACCGAGATGTATTCTGGATCTTGATTAAACCTGACTATGGAACCATTATGCTCAAGAAAAGTGGGAGGTAGTTTGATAGATTGATAAGATTTTTTTATTAATCAGAACCGTGGTCATTAAAAAACCCATAACACGCGATATTTCTCTGCCATAGAAAGTTGTAATAAAACCATATCTGACATACTGAGAATCGAAATCATAGAATATCAAGTCAACGTAGTGTCCGCGCCCGTACGCCTGAGTCCTTGAATTCAATTTACAGCTTTGCAAATAACTTCATCAAAGGAACGTTAGTACAAAAGCTCTTACGAAGACTTTAATTTACTTTTTGTTTATGAATGTTTTTTGGCTTGATTATGTATGTGTTAATTTTACGGTGGACCTGCAAATACCCATGCCTGACCTAATTAATGTGCAATTCAAGGGACACAAAAAAGTGAATTTAATGTAAAATGTTGATATTGAGGTATTTAAGTAACACGATAGACGTCGATCAAATATCAGGAAAGACAGATTCTGCAACAATATCTCGTATAAACCTTATTTTAAAATACATGCCATGCACTATGTACATAATGTATAGAGTGAACTTACTCTCTGTACAAAAATAATATGTAATACATTGAATAATCTCTGTATGCTAAACAAGTTCAATAGAAAGGAACTCATAATACATACAATTCATATTGGTCTTACTGTCTGCCATAGAACATAGTTCTAAATGCATTGAATATCATATACTCTCTGACGACGGATAGTCAACCTGTTCGAAACGTCGAGCCACTCCCGCCACTCATCCTCTCCAAGCGCTATAGTTCTCCTTAGAACTATATGCTAAGAAAGATAAACAACAGTCTTTTTCAAGACTATACCAACAGTCTTTTTCAAGACTATACCAACAGTCCTTTTCAGGACTACAAACCCTCAAGAAAGATTACCGAGAGTCCTTTTCAGGACTCCTCAATCCTCCCTCTCTCTCTCTCTCTCTCTCTCACATGGTGCACCCGCAAGTCTACTGTATATATACTCTATGTACGCTAAACAAAAGTTTGCTTGAAAGCGACTCATACATCGTAAAAGTTTCTCGATTTATATTGGTCTTATTGTTTCCCATTGATTATATTTATTTTATATCACATTGTGACATGAGCATGTTATGAATGAACGCATTCGGTATCGAATACTCTCTCTCTACGCTAAAAGAGTATGCTTGAAACGAACTCATAATACATGCATGTTTCTCAATGTATAATAGTCTTGCTGTTTTCCATTGCATATATTTCTTTTATATCACATTGTGACATGAACATGCTATTATTGAATGCATTGATTTTCAAATACTCGCTGTACGCTAAAAGAGTTTGCTTGATGTTTCTCTATTTATATTGGTCTTATTGTTTCCCATTGATTATATTTATTTCTTTTTTGTCACATTGTGACATGAGCACGTTATGAATGAACGCATTGGATATCAAATACTCTGTGTAACGCTAACAAAGTTTGCTTGCAAGGAACTCACAATACGTGCACGTTTATCAATTTATATTGGTTTTATTGTTTCCCATTGAATATATTGTTGTTATATTACTTTGTGATATGAAAAGGTTTAATATATGTCTTACCGTAACAAGTCTTTAGATGTCAAATTTGATTTAGTCTCCAAGGAGAGATTGTAGTGCATGCAGGGGCGTAAATCCGGGGGGATGGGGGGGGGGGGGGGCTGCATCCCCCCTGGTTTGAAGTAGGGGGGATGGCCTGTACAATCACCCCCCTGATATTACCCCCCAAAAAAGAGAGAAAAAAAAAGAAGAAGAAGAAGAAGAAAATGTGATTGTTTCAATTGCAGCATAATGCATGGGAAATGAGTTATTTTGTTTATGTATAGCCTACACGTACACAATATGTCACGATAAGGAAACGTCAAGGCTTCCGCGCTTCGCGCGAGAGGGGGGAACTGAGTTCAGATAAATAGGGCTTATTAAGAGTCGAAAACGGTGCAACGAATCGTCTTCTTTCTATAATAATTAAATCAAACGTATAAGCTATTCGCGCTTCGCGCGGGAAGGGGAAACTGAATTCAGACGAGAATTAAGAGTCGAAAACAGTACACTCAATCGTCTGCTTTCTCTAATAATTTAAGGAAACGTCAAGGCTTCCGCGCTTCGCGCGAGAGGGGGAAACTGAATGCAGATAAATAGGGCTTATTAAGAGTCGAAAACGGTGCAACGAATCGTCTTCTTTCTATAATAATTAAATCAAACGTCTAAGCTTTACGCGCTTCGCGCGGGAGGGGAAACTGAATTCAGACGAGAATTAAGAGTCGAGAACATTACACCCAATCGTCTGCTTTCTCTAATAATTTAAGGAAACGTCAAGGCTTCCGCGCTTTGCGCGAGAGGGGGAAACTGAATTCAGATAAATAGGGCTTATTAAGAGTCGAAAACGGTACAACGAATCGTCTGCTTTCTCTAATAATTTAATGAAACGTCAAAACTTCCGCGCTTTGCGCGGGAGGGGTAAACCGAATTCAGACAAAGATTAAGAGTCGAGCACGGTTTAACAAATCGTCTACTTTCTCTTATAATTTAATGAAACGCCAAAACTTACGCGCGGGAGGGGGGAACTGAATTCAGACAAGGATTTACAGTCGAGAACGGTACAGCAAATCGTCTCCTTTTTATAATTATATAATGAAACGCCAAAGCTTTCGCGCTTTGCGCGGGAGGGGGGGGGGGGGGGGTTCATTCAGACAAGGGTTAACAGTAGAGAACGGTACAATAAATCGTCTTCTTTTACTAATAATTTAAGGAAACGTCTAAGCGCGAAGCGCGGTAGGCCGATCACCCACACACCCCTAATGAGCGAGCGTGTGTGTGGGTGGGTGTGTGTGTGTTGTGTGTTTGTGCGTGCGATCGCGCGCGCTTGCGTAAATTAGTGTGGGTGTGTGCTCCTGCTAGTATGTGGTGGCTATCGCCGATCATCCCCCCCCCCCCCACTCCTCGGTACGGATTTACGCCCCTGAGTGCATGCATATAGCAACAAAAATGATATGTTTGGGGAGAAACAGGTTGAAAACAATTAACTTTTCAATGAAATGTAGAATCATAAATTATTAGTCTATGCATAATGTTTTCATGATTATATATTTCAATGCTCCTCACGTTATTCGTATGATGTACGCTTGTTATTTTGTATGACAATCTAAGTTAGCTGGTACCATATCTTTACAAGAGACATACCAACACAACCAAATATGTTATAGAATAAAGTGACTGGCATGGGGGAAAATGCATTATTTTCATGTAACTGTAGGATTGTTTCCATTGGATAATGCATATAATGACTTTAAATACCTATATATCACTGGCAAAGCAAACATAAATTATTTTAGGTATACATAAACTGTTTATCTCTGTGATTCATGACGAGTTATGAATATTGGATGACTAGTATAGGCTATACTTTTTAGTGTTTACGTTGGTTGTGTACGCCGTATATAGCTTTCAATTTGAAATCCCACATATGCGTCATCATCTCGTAAGGAAACTTCAAAATCGTACTTGATTTGCACACCTCACTGCGCACATATGTGCGTACGGGGTGGCTAAACAACAAAGCAACAAGATTTAGATATCTTAAAGAAATAATTATTCATCCTCATTGAGATTTCTTAAGTGATACTGAAGTATAACTGTATGTAAAGCTTATAAGGGTTTAGGAATAAAAAAAATGATAGCTTTGTAAAAATTATAATTGTTTTCTATTGTTAACAAGATGACTCATTAAAGGGATCGTTTAACAATGTTAAATCTGAGATACACGGCCCTACGTGTTATCAGTGTCTGTGATATGGTGTAATATTGAAGCCCTAAAAAAATTGCGCTTAAAAATGATCAAGAAGTGCCTCAAAAAAGTAAAAATCTTTGAGTGACCGGTTTTACCATACTCGTTTCCCCCAATAGACTGTAGTGTTATGAAAACCGTCAGGCGAACGGTTTTCAAAATTTGTAATTCCAATCATAAATATCTTGATAATCAGACAGGCGATCGGCTTGTAAAAGTCATGGGGTTCCTGACTGACCTAAAGGTTTATAATTATCATTGTATCATGAGCTAAATCCAGAATTTTATTTCAGAATCTGAGACAAAGTTACCGGATCCCTTTAACTTTAATCGGTCCATAATTTGCATATAGCTGTCGCTTATGCATTTAACAAGATTGTTTTTCTTACTAAAATTATTCTGACTCATATATCAGCTACAGTATTTAATCGAAAATGAAGAAAACAAAATTGTTAAGACATTGCCACTTGAATTCACGATCCAATTTTTGAGAGATCCCGTACTAGTTGACAGAGCCTGCGGATTATAAAGACAAGTTCGTCGCACATAGTGCATATTACCTGAAATATTCACAAATCGTTTAATCTGGACAAGTTCAACTGTGTTGATTTTATAATAATTATTGGAATTGTAATGGGGGTACATCTTGAATGCTATTTGTATTGCCCTCTTGAAAATAATATTACAACGTGTCAGGCGCGTACGCAGGGGGGGGGGGGGAGGTTTGGGGGGTTAACCCCCCCCCTTTGGTATTTTTATTTGTATAAACCCCCCCCCCCCAAAAAAAAAAAAAAACCCTAAAATCCCCCCCTTTGGATTTTTTTTTTTTTTTTTTTTTTTTTTTTTATTATAAAAAAAAAAAAAAAAAAAAGAATTATCCCCATGAATGACCCTAGAACAGGTGACTTTCCCCCCCCCCCCCAACGGAGCAAAATGTCAAATTTTCAAATTTCGAGGTCAAAAAAAAAAAAAGAAGTGTCCTCTTACCCCCCCCCCCCCCCCCCCCCCCCCCCCCCCCCCTCCCCCCCCCCCCCCCCCGCTTATTCAGCGGTCGGGTGAGTCGTTGCGATTTTTTGGGGACCAAAAAAAAAAAAAAATGTGTCCTCTAACCCCCCCCCCCGCTTATTCAGCGGTCGGCTGAGTCGTTGCGAAATTTTCGGCCCGATTTATGAATGTTAAAACCCCCCCCTTGAAAAAATCCTGCGTACGCGCCTGCAACGTGTGTATCAAAGAATGTACCGTCGGTGCATAAATGATTCATGATTACCTTACTTGTATGAATACATATCTAGCATACATCTAAATGAGTTTCTACAGATTCGTTCAAACTTAATGTGCAGATAGATTATCTGAACTGGCTTGATCGTTTTGTACTAATAAAGATAATTACAGGTTATGTATGGGTACAAGTGGGTAAATATATTGTAGAATAAATTCGAAATATCTTTAAAATAAATGCAAAGAAGGTTGGTTGTATTTCAGATTTCATTAAAAAGGTGAGACAGTGACATGTTGGAGTTCAAACAAGAGTGAAGGATAACCGAAAATACGAATGTAAGGTAATAGACAGAGAGAGAGAAAGGGAGAGAAAGAAAGAGGGAGATAGGGTATGAGAGAGAGAGAGAGAGAGAGAGAGGGAGAGAGGGGAGAGAGAGAGAGAGAGGGAGAGAGAGAGAGAGGGAGAGAGAGAGGGAGAGAGAGAGAGAGAGAGAGAGCAGGAACCTAATGGGACCAAATGGGACCTCTGAATGCCAAGTGAAACAAGTGAAAAGCAAAATATTGTTCCAAATGGAATTGTTTGACAAGGCACACTAACGAAGACAAAGAAACAGTGTCCCTATTGAATTCAATGTTATCTTATGATTCAAAAGACATGTCATATTTACTCAATATTTACTCACCTAAAATCACTGACAATACCTCTTGCAGCACAGCTAGCACTCCCACTCCCAAGGTCATTAGTGAGAGAGAAGAGAGAAAGAGATCGTGTTCCTACATGTGTGAGCGCATGTGGGTTTGTGCATTTGAGGGATAGAACGCAGTTGCAACACTAGGCGCATTTTATACTGTCAAATACCTCATTTCCTAAAATCGCGATGTTTCGCGCACCCGTTTACACTTGTGCTGAAACATCACCGACTAAGGAAATATACCAAACACTAATAGGATAAAGGGATATAATATACACTTTATTGTCATAAGTTCGGATTCATATCTCAAAGTGACAGGAAAATTAAAGCTTTAGGTGAAGAGACCATACCGTACATAAAATACCATATAGTAATATTTCAAACATTTATTCCCCTCTCCAATGTGTCGCTTGCTAATTTTGATGCACAAGAAGGAATAGCCACATCTATATGATAGGATTAACTATGATGATTGGCTCAAACTTTAACCTAATGGACAGAAACAACATTATTACGTGTGCATGTCATGTGTGCAGTGGGCAGATTATGAGATTATGAGGGACATCTCCATAGAGTTCAAAGTTCAATTTATTTCTCCACAAATGCAAAACATAGGCAGCTACATATAATAAAATAGATACATACAATACAATAATAGAACATGTACGTTATATATAAAACGACTCCATTTGGAGCAATGTATGTTTTAAAAAGAAGCAAATCAGCAAATGTGGAAGGGGTAGTCAAAAATCAAAAATGATTTGTCGAGGACTACCCCCAATAACAAAAAAAAATTATACAATTAAAACTTAAAAGTAAATATAAGGTAAAATTATGAGGTGGTACCAATAACGAGAAAGAAGAGGGAGAAAAATATCAAAGACAAGGGCGCACAATCAGATATAGGCTTTTACACACACTCTACATTTTACGAGCTCATATCTCCCCGAATATTTATTTACGTACAGAAGAACCCGATTTTAATAAAAATTCAGGTTTTAGACTTGCTGTAGATGCCAAATTTGACTACTTTTATGAAAATTTTACTTAGGTACCTTTCGAGTTCAAAAATAGCTTACACGGCACTTTCTAGGGCAATTAGCCTGCCACAACACGCGTTTTTACATTGACGCGCGGTGGAATATTTCCAACCGGATTTCCAACTTTGGCCGGGCGTTTTACTGTCGATCACGTTGTTCATTCACAAAAGAACCTACATAGGTAGTTGCAACAGATCCTTATGCATATTCATGAGAAATTTCGAGGAAATTTGCAAAAATTCGCCATAGGTACCTTGTCAATAGTCATAACCCTTGTCAATCCGACTAGCTAAGCAAGGCCATTTTGCCCATGCCATAGGTGTACACACAATTGAATGCGCGTGCAACAACTTGTAATACGCGATGCTGATTGGCTAACTGTCGTAGATATGAGGTCGCATAAGGCTATAGCGCGTGATTACTTCATAAATATTAATTTGATCTGACCTCCCAACGACTCTCAACAACTGACAATGACAATGACAATGACAATTTATTCTCATGTCACCCACATTGGGGTATTGGACGAGAAGTTTACAAACAATTTGAATTTGTCAATTTAACACTGTGAAATATATAATACAAATAGAATTAATGTTAATCCATACAAAATAACACTATCGACAATAGTGAGAAAGTTATGATGATAAAGATAATAACACTATTGATGATGATAATAATAATAATAATCAAAAACAAAACGATAATATTAATTAAAACGATACTTAATGACGAAATTAATGGAAGCAATTGAAAAAGAAATTTACTGGCACCAGTAAATTGATATCTGAATTAATGAATTACTGAAAATATTCTTGATATCAATTTAATAAATTGATATAAGACAAAAAAGAGAAAAATAAAGTTAATATTGAGCTCATAACATGTTTTTTGCACATACTTAAATTAATGAAAAACGAAGCATTATTTTTCTACAGAATTTTACTAAGTTTAAACGTGTTTGTACATTATTGGAGTTAAAAAGCTGATCCATTTTCAGTGTATTTGGTCTTTCAATAAAATATTTATCGATGAACAATTTTCTGTCTGAACGAAAGGTAGGGCATACAAACGAGTAATGAAATTCATCCCCAAGCAATTGCAAATTGCACAGCGTACATAGCCTCATTTCCCTTGGAGTATTTGAATATCTACCAGCTACAATCGGCAGGTAATGATTGCCACAGCGAAAACGACTTAATATTGTCCGATCTCTTTTAATGAGATCGATTAAGTATCTTTCTAAACATAAAGAATGTTTGAAGATTTGATAGTTAACACAATGCGAATTATCGTACATACAAGCAGAGCAATACTGAGCATGAGAATCTCTCAATCGACGTTCCACAGTTTGTTTGACCCACTCACAGCTAGTATTTTCACAAATTTCCCATAAATTAGACATCCCCATATTGTCCAGAGTCAGCTTGATTTTTTTTAACCAAGGTGCCTGATATATATTCTTCTCAAAGAGTAATTTTAAGATAATATACACCTTACCAGAAACTTTATCCTGTCCACTATGTACAATCCTACACCAGAAGTTTATCATTTTGCTTGTGATATATTTCTCAAGTTTAAGCCTCCCCAATTCACCAAGTACCATACAATTTGCAGTTGTTTTATTGACTGAAAGGGCTTGCTTACAAAATTTCATGTGGAAAATTTCAAGATCATGTAGCACTTCAAATCCCCATATCTCACTTCCATAGAGCAGAATAGGCAACACAAGTTGATCAAATAATTCCAAGAAGATATCAATAGGTAAGTGCAGTTGGTAAGTTTTAGATAATAGACTATACATTGCTCGTCTAGCTTGATTAAGTTGCTTAATTTGTGCTTTACGAAATTTGTTGTTGTAGTTAAAAGTAGTTCCAAGATAGACGTATTCATCAACAACTTCTATAATATTGTTACGGCCCTCCATCTTAGAACGGGTCCTGGATGGGCTGGCCTATCCCTTGCCTCTATCACCGTCATCTCACGAAGAATTTGCCATCCTGAATAATGCGAGCGGTTTCTATTTGGCTTGTAGTTTAGAGGCCCGGACGTGGCTCCGTTTTCCCAAAGTATATGGGTGTGGAGATGAGAGGTGTTTTGGATAGGTTGATGCGTATTCTCTATGAGAGGGTTATATTACGTGAGTCTATGGAGACTCAACTAATCACACGGTATGAAACGATGGATTGTTTAACTGTATACTTTAATAATACAAACATAAGTCAACATCTCCAACATGTTATAATGGTTAACACCGACACCGATTACCTGGATTAATCTAAAGGCAGAGATTGCCTTTTGTAGGAACTCTATTTCTCGCTTCCAATCCTTTTCCTTATTTTAGCTCAGTTTGAGCAAAGCGGCGAGTTCGCTATCTGACCATGACGAGAGCCAGCGTCGAAGTGACGAAATTACCGTGAAATACTGGTATTTATAGCCTCTGGGACGCTCTGAGAGCTGCTTTACGCATGGTGCGTCTGTAATCGCGCTCTGATCCCTTACGCCCCAAAAGCTTACTGCGCCCTCTACGTTTTCTGCAAGATAAGTTAAATTGTGGCCAACTGGTTCGTTACACAGCCCCCCTCTTCAAGGAATGTGTCCTCACATTGTCACATTAATACGAGGGGTTTCAAAAAATATTTACAATCACTAAAACGTATTGAATTATGCATCGCTTTATTAACCATACTGAGAGTTACGTCCTCTTTAAGATCACTTCTGATATGCATATAACAATTAAGCTTTCTATATCTTTCATAATCTCTTTCTATGAAGTTCTCATATAAAAACATGTTCATTCTATGGACATTAACTCTGAATATTACCATTACAGCGAGTGCTTTCTAAGCCAATTTTGTCATGAATGTTTGTGCATTATGACACATCCTTGAATTTTCCAAAAAGATAATGGTGTGGTGTTTTAAAAACAAATGAATATCTTACACTACGACATAAAAATGATTAAACAAATAGATACATGTATGGATATAAATAATGAGGATGCCTTTTTGTTCCTCCTGAAAGCTGTTGTCTTATTATTAAACAGTTCATCTTTGTTTTTACAGTTAGTTCGTTTCCCTTCCTTCTAGGCATCCATTGGCTCATTGTTCTTTCTCTTCTCTTCTCTGGTAATACGAGTGTATACTGTTCCATCCGGCAGATGCAGTGACTCGTATTGGTAGATGATCTTCATCCCTGGCGGAATGATGTGTCTTGTTTTCTGCGTCACCTTACATCCGCCTCCAGCTTGACGCAGGCTTCTAGCGGCTTCGAACAGTTGTTCACCATCTGTTTCTTCCTCCGTCTCAGAGGCGACGTCTTTCCTGTAATAAGGCTCGCTCGTCCTGCAGGTACAGTCCGCATCTCCATAGTTACAATGCGGGAGCAGGTTGTGGTATTGCCTTCATGGCGACACTGAACTGATCCCCATTTGGTCTCTAGAGTAGCCGTCTCCAAGTCAAGCTTTGCTCCTAACAACAGAAGATTATCCAGGCCCAAGACTCCATTGCCGCATACATCAGCGATAATCAAAATGACCTTTGCCTTTCCCTGACCTATTTTCACTTCATTGTGGATCTTTCCGTCCACCTTCATATTTGAGCCGTTTGCAAGCATTATTTTCTCTGTAGTAGGTTCAATAGAAGGTTGCTCTATCAGCTTCACATACTGCTTTGGAGATGTATGTATCTGTAGCCCCAGTGTCTACACGAAAATGTAACTGATGCCCAGAGATAATAACTAGTATATACATGCCCTTTAATGTTCCTTTGTGTATCTCTTTATTGTGCTTAGAGGTGCCTATTGGTTCTGTGGTATTTGTTGTTGAGGGGCTGTCAGATCTTGCTGCATTGACCTTACCATGCACGCCCCCCTGGGGCGGCCTTTCCTCGTTCGTTGAGGCCTGTTGTTGCTGTTGTTCAGTTTGCCTTTGAGCCCCATCCTTCAGCCTTTTTTGCGCTTTTTCTTGGTGTGCCCCTTCTTTCCACAGTAGAAGCAGCAACCATGAGATACGGCTGATTTCTCCGGTAGCTGCCTTCCATCAGAGTGAGCGGTTTGTTGAGACGCCTCAAAAGCGACCTTTAATGCCGCCACCAATCCTACAATTTCCTCTTTCAGGCTGATCAGGGTGTTCCTCACTTCAGAGGTTGGGTCGGCTGGCTGTTGATCCATTTCCTCTTCCTTTGTCATTCCCCTACTGTACTTTGAGGTCCCTCTAGTGCCCATCCTCTGATCTTCAGAATTGTGAAAGGACTCAGCTACTACAGCTACATGAATCACCTCGTCTAGTGTCTTATCCTGAGAATTGAATATGGCATCTCTGAGCTTGGGTTTCACTAGAGCATCCATGAAATGCCCTTTCGCCAATCTATCTCGTGCAGCATAATCCAACTCTGGATAAGCTAAGGAAGTTAATTCCCTGATGTTTTGTCCTAGCTCTTTGAGTGTTTCACCCTCATGTCTCTACCTTTGCTTAAGCTCCAGCAAATGATTTTCGGCTTGTCTGTCATCCGAAAACCTGTTAGCCATCTTTTTCTTCAGATCATTGAAGCTCATTCTCTGCTTCTGTTCCCGCAGCAATCTCAAAGCCTGCCCTCTCAAACATGATGCTAGAATCTTTCCTGCTTCTTCATCATTCCAGCCGTTCACTGCCCGGCAGGATTTAAAGTGCTCGCAGTAGTCAATCCATGAGGTAGACCCATCATATTTGTCAGGCGTCATAGAGATGCCTCTATTCCTTGGTATAGCTGCATGCAATGACTCATCCTTCCGATGTAGCCTCTATATCCGTTGTTCTTCATGTACTTTCACTGCCCTGCTTGACAGTGAAGAAGTCTGGATCCCTTCTGTATTCGAGGATTCCTCTTGTGACTTTAGTTGTACTTCATCCGAACTTGACGTCACATTACTGGATATTTGCGTGTTGGTAGGCCCTTTATGTTTCTTCTGCTTCGACCTTTCTTCGGTAGCCTTTATGTTTGAGAACCCTTGTGAAAGCTCCTCAATCCTTGCATTAATTGCCGATGTCTGCTGTTGCATCATTAATGTCAATTGCATTAGAACCTGGGCTTGAGCTTGTGCCTGCTCCTTCATTATTTCGGCGATTTCTGTCAAAGCCGTCGCCTTCTGCTTTTTACTACTTGTTGAACGATGTACTCCAGAGTTAGTAGGAACTGATTCATCTCTCGAAGTAGAATCACTACCATCTGTTCCAGTTTTCCTCTTGTCCTCCATCCCACTTCTGACACCAAACGTGTTACGGCCCTCCATCTTAGAACGGGTCCTGGATGCTGGAGGGATGGCCTGTCCCTTGCCTCTATCACCGTCATCTGACGAAGAATTTGCCATCCTGAATAATGCGAGCGGTTTCTATTTGGCTTGTAGTTTAGAGGTCCGGACGTGGCTCCGTTTTCCCAAAGTATATGGGTGTGAAGATGAGAGGTGTTTTGGATAGGTTGATGTGTATTCTCTATGAGAGGGTTATATTACGTCAGTCTATGGAGACTCAACTAATCACACGTTATCAAACGATGGATTGTTAAACTGTATACTTTAATAATACAAACATAAGTCAACATTGTACATGACTTAGCCTGAGCATGCATATGCTTAGTTACATTGAAAAACTTACCATCAACATTATTCTTACGTAATTTATTACAAAGAGAACTCCTGTCAACCAATTCAAATGCCTTCTTGTAGTCAATAAATGCACAATAAACCCTCTCTTTTGAAGAGAGATATAAATCGATCACTGAATGGAGAACAAAAATGTGATCAAGCGTTGAATGACCATTTCGAAAACCAGCCTGTTCATCACCTAGTAATTCATTATCTTCGAGATAAGACGTAAGTCGCTCATTCAAGACTGCTGTAAACAGCTTGCCAAGACAACCAAGCAAAGTTATTCCTCTATAGTTGTTCGAATCATTAGGATTCCCTTTCTTCTTATAAAGAGGGTGAATTAACCCTATTGTCCATTTAGATGGTACAATTCCATTTTCTAATACTGGTGCGTGCGTATGCAATGTACACACTACGCGCTTATTGGTTTAATCTGTTTTACCTTGCGCGTATGCGTTTAAGGTCAACTCGTGATAGTTATATGAATATTCATTAATAAGTACCACCAATGGGTAAATGAAAATAAATACGTCATACCTCATTAGGTTTTGTCCCCTGACGCGTATTAACTTGTTGTAATGAAGTATGTTGACTGTTTCAGCGAAACATGAAAGATTTTTGCAAGATACCGTATTGACCCTGACCTACTTCTAGGGTCATGTAAGTGAAAACGTTGCAGAGCACATTTTTCCATGGATGTGATCTGACATATCATTTCAGACGCTTATTTAGAGGCCAGAATTCCAGGTTTAGGAAAATGGCAACGGTATTTCAGAGTCGCTAGCAATTTCCGCAAAAGAAGTGAGTAAAGCTTGGAGTGGACTATTAGGCTATTATTATATTATTATTATTATTATTATTATTAATGAATTGGTGGAAATTAATGATTATTTGGTGTCACATTCGAGTACGAAGATGTGTTAGTAATGTGCATGTTAATGTGTATAGAAGTGTGCAGCGTAATGTGTACGTTTACATTGAAAGTATGTGCGGTATTTAGTTAGTGTTTAATTCACACATTTATAAAGAGGGATTTTGTGCTTTTGAAATCGCCGGGTAATAATGACATTAGTCAGAGGTTGATTTAAGGTTGTTTTAGTTGACAAATATTGGGATTGACATATGAAATAAGTGTCGGATAAATCAGAGTTATGAAAGAAAAAGACTGAAATACAGTCAGGTTTTTTGGAATTTATAATGAAAGTTCAATGAGTCTAAATAAGAAAGACAAGTTTGACAGTTTGACACTTTGAGTAAGATGGGATTAATTTCTTTAGCATATATTTAAAGGTAGTCTTGACCAGGAATTTATCTAGGCTGGGGACCTTGGTTACTTGGGTTTTTAAGAGAGCAGTATTTATGTCAAGATATGTTTTTTTGACATAGAGATTAATGGGTGTTTAGGCTTTTTAGAGAGTTTTTGGATACAGAGTCAAGACTTCTAATGAATGCTATTTAAGGCTTTCGATTATACATTACCGGATAAATGCATACTGATTTAGTGCAGTACATTGTATGTGTTATAGACATGTATACTGAGGATGCTTATTTTTTATTCTACTTTCAGTTTCAGGTTGAATAAAATTGCTCAACTGGCATATAGTTGAGTGTATACAACCAAGCGGAAACCTAGCCCTGTATTCCTTTTTCGAGCGTACCACTTGACCTTTGATCGAAATTTCTCATCCGTTTCTTCTTTTGTTCATGACACGTGTCAATAGATAATCCTACATCATGCAATATACCTACCATGCAACATGCTAACATAGAAAGATTACGACAAATTTGTATGCTATAAAGCATGTAACGTGTTTGTTCCAGTATTCAGGATAACATTCGTGCAAAAATGGCTGCGTCTAGCTATGATATTATGATTACTAGGAAGGATAGATTACGACGTGAAATCTTGTCGTACAAACCAGGAAAGGCCGTACCTTGTGATGATGAACGAGTGGTGTTTCCTGATAAGCTTGTAATTGGTATAGTTGAGCTGCATGGATATACGAGCAACATGGTCTCTGCCCTGAGACGCGCTCTTCATGGAGGCGTAGAGCTAAGCAAGCTTGCTGATGAAAGTCAAACATCTGCCGAGGATCAGGAGGATCAGGAGGATCAAGAAGATCTCATCGATTCTATATCAATCATTCAACAACATTTCGCTAAAAAAGGTTTGTATATTGAAAGATATTCATTCATTCATATTATTATTATACAGTGCGTCCCATAAAAAACGAAACCGAGAATTATCGACGTTTTATCATAACTTTGTCACCTTTATAGTTAATAAATGACACATATTTGGAAAGCTTATATCGTCTTCTTTCATTTGATGCAACTCATATGATGCATGTTTCACGCATGCGTGATTAAAATGAATTTGAAGAGAAGAAACCAAAAATTCACTTGGCGGACGGTATCTGAATTTCAAGGAGAAAATCACATTTCTAGAAAGTTGAGTTTCTGCCCTTCCATATGTCACCTCAATCAGGAAAAATGAAAAAGTGCTTGCGTTTCCATAATTTCATCAAACGAATTCGTTTTCACTGGCTGCCTGCTGTAGCAACAAGCACAATTGACAAAAGACTTAACTCCGTTTCGTTGACGATCAGCCATGCATAAAGTCTTTCATCTACGGCCGATTGTCAACGAAATTGAGTTAAGCCTTTTGTTATTTCCGATTGTTGCTACGGCAGGCAGCCAGTGATTGTGATTAAATTATGATAAAACATCGATAATTCTTCTTTTTTCTGGGACGCATTGTATATATATATATATTTTGTTTGTGTGTGTGTGTGGGGGGGAATTAAAGTCAAACTACACCTCCTACATGAAAACTTTTGCCTTTATCCTGTAATCATTATTTAAAAAAAAAACGTAATTTGTTGGTATATCAAAATAATGTCTTTTGTGTTACAATCCAACGAAAGCCATTTTGAACTAAATAAACCAACATTTTGCAGAATTTTAATACATTTTGAATATGAAGAGCTTTTTTCTTCATTGTTATGGATGTCAAGTACAAGGTAATATGCTGCTTAACAAATGTACTGAGAGGGAGAGGGGCCTGGCGGAGGCTGGTGGCATGGCTCTTGGTTTTTTACTGAAATGGTGCTTTCATGTTATTCTTTGAAATGATGATGAGCAGTAACACATGTATTAGGGTCAAGGGAAAGATAGTCACGAGTATAAAACATAAGAATAAGGAGGTGTTCAGAAATAAGGAGGTGTTCAGAAATGTAATTGTCCTCGGGGGAGGAGAGGGGGCGGGGGTAATTGTCCTAGGGGCTAATTTTCTGGGGGTAATTGTCCTCGGAGGGGGATGGGGGTGATGGTTGTCCTTTGGTGGTGGGGGGGGGGGGTAATTTTCCAGTGAGTTATTGGGCTTTTTTCATAAAAAAAGAAGACATTACTATACATGCACTTTCTCACATGTTTCACGGCAATTAAACCGCTGCACAATCAAACTTACAAGTGCATGCCGACGATGGGGTGCGGGTGCGCGTGCGTGACGTTAGCAACCTTAGTGATAATCATCAATTCATGTGAATTACTTGCATGAATTTAATAAGGATCTGAGATTACAGTCGCTTACTTCACGCATGCGCGTGCGCTCCTGCACCCCATCGTCGGTATGCACTTGTATTGTGCAGCGGTTTCCCGTGAAATCTGTGAGAAAAAGCATGTTTACTAATTTCTTCGTTTTAGGAAAAATACTCCAAAAAATATAAGAAAATTGACACGAAACAGAAAGGTAACGACTTTTAAATCATGACCATTATTTTAACAATTGTTGAGGTTTAGTTAATTTTCGGTATGTTATCGAACAAGTAGGGTATCTCCATTCAAGTGCTATTTTATGTTGTGTTATAATGCCAATGTTGTCTCCTACAGTGAAGTCATATGTCATTTCGCTATACAACTCTGAAACTGGGTTTTTCTGAGCAGTCTGAGTCGTCATTTTTAAAGCTAGATTCTAGAACTATTGATAATTTCTAAGAAAATCATTGTCATATTCAGAATCTCCGTCAAAAATTATTCTACATGTGTTTTTTTCTTCAATTTTAAGCCCGTGCTGATTAGAGGGGCCATTTAATGATTTTTTTTTTTCACGAACTGATTTTGATTCTTTTTCACACTTGAAATGGTACAGATCAAATAAGATCTAATGATCCTTCGAAGGTTTAATCCTAAAATGAACGACCGTCGATACTCCGGACCGTATATAGGCTTACAGGCAAACGATCTAGATGATAGATTGTACGATCCAACGGGGAGTGGAAACTACCCTGCACTTTTAGTCATTTAAACATGTATATTTCGCTCCAATTCTCAATTTCCAACGTTAAGTTACACAAGGGTTCATATCTTTCAACAAAACACATTTTTAACAATTGGCGGAAAACAACCTCATGTGAAGTTAAGCTAAATGTATGTGGGTATTCTGCGCTGCTCAAAAAGTAGTTACACGACTTTGAATTTAGGGAATTTTTTTCTTTCTTTCTCAAAGTGGGTGTGTTGATGCAGGAAAGTAACATTGCCTGGCCAAATAATACATGCTTGAATAGCATCATTTACCTCTCTCTCGCGCCCGCGTGCGTACTATTTCCCCTAAACACAGCTCTTAATCCAAAGATCGCCTTGTTACTTGATCATTTTACAAAATAAACTTGTAGAAACAAGAACTCATTATGAATGTATGTTAACTCAACACAAGGTGCATAATGCTTCCAGCGATTGGACATCTTCCTTCCTGCATGCATGATACTCACTACATTTGATTGTTTTGTATCATGCCAAGAAATTTTAAAAGATGAGTTTCTATCTAGCTCATTCCCTTTGTACCATCTTCGATGCCGCCAGGAGAAAATATGTCAGGCATGTGCTTAACAGAATCTTCCTTGCAGATACGTAGACAAAAGATTCCTGCATAGCTGCTAACTAACGGGTCACTTTCAAAGGGAAATATTCTTTTGTAATGATGATTACTTTTCGCTACCACTCGTCTGATAATACGGGCAGTACACAGTGCTTACCTTTACAGGAGGCAAGCGAAAGGAAATGGAGCAAATTTTTCTGAAATATTAATCAAAATTACTCGACTGGGCATGTGTGGGCACTAATCTGACATATAACATCATAAAGAACTGTACATGAAAATATTCACTTTTTATTTTCGTGAGCCGCAAATAATCGGAAAAGTGTCAAATTGCAGGCTTTAGGACTGTGAATGTTTACTATTTTTCACAAATTAAAGCTGCTATCATACAATGTAAGCAAATTTCCTGACACAACTAGGCTTTTGTAGTCATATTTAGGTGGTCTGTCGATGACAGATCACCTATTGATTTCGCTAGAATTTTCTTTATTCTTTCTTTCTTTCTTTCTTTCTTTCTTTATTTTTATTTCTTCCGTACACTTTTTTGTGCACACGTTTACTCGAAATCGACATGGTCAATTTCCTTTGAATTTCTGTCAGTCATCAGGCCCTATAATATCAAGTTCCTAAAACCTTTTTCAAGGTCATGGGGTCATCGTGACGTCATCCAGGCGCCATTTTGTAAAATTCAGGTCATTATCATATCTCGATAACGAGTCATCTAAAATCAACCATATTTGGTATACATCAACTTCAGGTCAAAGGTCAACGAAAAATGTCCGAAAATTCCGCGCGCGCACCTCGACGCGCACGTACGCGCGCATTACAATTTTAAAATGGTCAAATTCGTTCTAAATTAATTTTGCATACGTTTCAGGTCATTTTAAGCATTTTCAAAATTTGCGCGCGCGTAATTATGCGCGCGCGTTTCCGCGCGTATCCGCACGTCCTGGCATTTTGCAACATAGAATCGCCAAATTTTTTCTGTTATCATATTTATTACATTTTTCCAAGCATTTTGATACCTTGTTTACCCTTTTCCGACCAGTAATACCGCAATTAGCGGCTGTCAAAGTTGAACGCACGCGCCGACCTGCGCTATCTGTATCCACAATACATGGGCAAAAACATGCCTATACAAAATTCATTTTAACTCTTCAGAATGGATAGATAACCCCCAATTTCTTTCATATTTAAATAGATTATGAGTTGGAGATATGATTTCATGTCTCATTTGACCCTCAATTAACTCATGACGTCATTATAATGGCCTCCGAACTCAAAATTTCAATTTGCATATTATGACGTCAGCAGATTTTTGGAAAATTGATTGTATCTCTGTAAATATTGATTAATTTTCTTTCAAATTTTGATATGTTCTACCTGAGAATATTCTCTACAAATGCAGTCACCACGATATTTCATTTTGACAATGGTATCATGGCGTATTTTTGCGATTAAAGGAGGCATGTCAATTTTTCACATTTTGCGTGTATTCTCTATGGGACATGACTTTTTCTCAAAACTGGATTCTACATTCTCGTCTTTCGCGAGGAATATCTCCGTCGTTTTATCTTTGTTTACGCTGAGCTTCGAGTATGTTGTAGCTGAGACAATAAGCTATGATAAGTGTGCCCTTTATTTCCCAATCAGATGCCGGGATCATGCTCATATTTCACTTCCAAAGTGGGATTTGAGAATTCCATTTTCCGTTTACGTGTAATCTCTATGGGAAATGTTTTGGTATATCGGTAACGCACTTGACTTCCGACCTCGAGGTCCCTGGTTCGAGTCCGGGATTCTCCAACAATTTCTTTTCTTCACTTTTTTTTCTTTTTGACCTTTCACTGTACCATCTCCTTTGAATATTAAAACACGTACAATCGCAAATATGTAATAAACAACCATATTTACTTTATTATTACCCTATTATCACTTGATCCATTACTTTTTGCGTGCAATCCTTATGGGAGATGACTTTTTCTCAAATCTGGATTCTACAAAATCTTGTCTTTTGCGAGCAATATCGCCGTTATTTCGGCTTGATTTTTGTTGATTTTTGAGTATGTTGTAGCTGTGACTATATACTATCTAAATGTTCTCTCATTTTTGTCAGTCTGATGTCATCATGGTCTGTTGATGATAATCATCAACATCATCATGATCATCATCATCATCATCATCGTCATCACCATTACTATCAAGATCATCATCATCATGATGATCATCATTGTTTACATGTCTATATAACTTCTCCCTTTCTCAATAAAGTAAATATTATAATCTATCATAAGACTTGAAGACAGACCACCTTAATCGTCCTCGTGACGATTTAAATTCTAGTTTATTTATCTGTTCGATTTTCCCCTTGTTAGTTCAAATGAAAAGTGAAATATTAAGAATGTTTCTTTGTGACAAAAATCACTACTCAAGGTTTCCAATGATATTGGCGGCTTCGAACCTCGGGCATCAAAGGTAACAGCACAACAGTAGATTTTATTAGGGACTTTTAGATTGAGTGGACGAGAACACGACGAACGCCGACTGATCATGCGTGTCAACGTACTCAACTGCCCATGTGGACTACAACTAGAAATCTTTTAGATTGCACTCGACGATATACATGCATGCGGGAAGTAACACTATGAATATGGCGGACAAAGAAAGAGGACAAAATATACAGTTCCTCATTCTACCCTCAACAATAGGCCATTTTCGTAATGTAACCACATTTAATGCATACGTCTTTGTGAAGTGCCTCAATACAAATTATTTCATTCACCTGATAACAATAGTATTTCAATAGACAGACTCCAAACTGCATACATTCGTTGTTGTCAGGTTGGACAAGCATTATGGCTTGACCTACCTAGCAACACTTAATATATGCAGTTGCATTCTGACTATTGAAATACTATTATTCCTATCAGGTGATTGAAATAATTTGTATTGAGGCCCTTCACAAACACTTATTCATTAAATTTGGTTACATTACGAAAATGGCCTATTGCTGTGGTTAAACATCCCTTCACCGCTATTATGTAAAAATGTGTAGAACAGGTGAATATGCATGTGACACCTGATCTACACATTTTTACATGATAGCAGGGAAGGGATGTTCCTTTGTCTACCGGAGGAATTGTATATTTTATGCGCACGCGGCATTTACTAGTACCGTACTAGATTTAGGAGAATCAAGGTTGACGCATTCTCGATCGCCGACTGACACGACGTGACGCATGCGCAGTGCCTTAAAATGACGTCACACGTTGCAGTCAAAGCTGTCGACGTGCAAATCTAAAAGTCCCTAATGTCCAACCATAGAAAACGGCAGCTGCTTGGAATAAGTTGGGTCTCCATCTCTAAAAACTCCTTGATCATGCGAGTGATAGAAAAACGGATGAAATGAAAATAGATTTTATTCTGAACTGACAACCATTTGGATTTTTCTTCCCCACACTTAGCTTGGAAATATGGGTATCGAAACATTTAGGTAGTCACCGGTGGCTGATTCTGTTAACCCTAAAAAGGCCGGGCTATTTGAGGTCTTAATACGGCCGGGGGGGGGGGGCATTATAGCCCCCTAATATCCCGGCCTAGGAAAGTCAAATTAATGTGAACATTAGCATGATGATAGATTGAAGTATGTTGAATGAGATGGTAATATTTATTTTCTTTTATGTCTATTTTTTGTTTTGTATTAATATTTTTATGACAATATGCAAATTTGTTTGGGAAATATACTTACACACGCACATTTGTAAGAATTACATATTTTGATAGACATGTGATGATATTTTGTCACTTAACACCCGAACCATAGGTTCGCCAATAACTAATTTGGTATCAAAATGTGCAGAAGACATGAGGAAAAAAACTCATGAAATTTCAGCGCCAAAGGTTCAGGGTTTTTTTATGCAGCGGAAAGAATCGACGGGGGGGGGGGGGGAATTATGCCCCCCCGGCCTTATTAGGGTTAAAGGATGTTACAAACACTAAGTAAGCACATGATTGAGTTTGTTAGTTCTGTTCACTTTTGTTGGCATTTAGGCCACCCCCTTTCACTAAAATACTACCAGACGCCCGTGCTTCACAATTAACTGTGTACCCATGCCTTTTAATGCATTTGTGAATGAACGTTAACTGTAGTTTGTCGGTGTTTGATTTATTGCACTCTCTCAATTCGTTGGTGAAATATTATCAATAGAAAATGAGAAACATTACAAAACATATTTCAAATTAAAGTAAAACACAAAAAATAAATGAGGAGAGAATAGATTCATGACAATAGACAATATGTCATTAATTATTGTTTTTAACTTTACCCTTATTTGCATCTGGCTCGAGATTCGCTTGGTTATTTGGTAATGGTGGATTAAAGGTTCTATGTCCCATTTGCAGCCAACATCAAATTCTGTAGAACTTTCAAAGAATTATGAATATGTCACGTATGTCCTATTTGTGAAATGTAAACGTTAGCAGTGTCCTAGTATTCAAAATATGCAAGGAAACCTGTTTATTTATAGACTTTACTGTCAGACACTATTGAGTGATTGATTGACGTCAAGTTTCTTTGGTAATAACATATATACATACAATGAGCTATAAAGGTTACATGAGCATTTGTCTACATCAATAACCCACTTCTTGTAATGTGGCCCAAATCAAACTGATTGAATCTTTGCGCAGCACAAAACTGACGACTATTCGGTACAAGGGTCTGAAAATCGGACTATTACTTAAATGATTGCAATCGCTAAAGTCTGTTCGACGACTAGCGGTCGTTATTTTCCCACAAAAAGACATCTTCAAGCCTTTTCATTTTGAGGGAAAATCTAAATTAGTCTTATCTTTCAAATGCCAGTTGAATTAAACCTTTTCATTTGTTTGGCCTGCAAATGGGACATATAGTACCCTCAACAGGGACAAAATGAAGTTGTTTACATAATCGCATTATGTCTTATTAATTCTAGTCAGATTAACGTTTTCTGTATGTTTTCAAGACAATATCATTTGTTTCGATCATTTAGGTCTATCCCAGCAAACACAGAACGTTTTCAGAACGTTTTCAAAACGTTTTTTTTAGGTCCTGTACGTCTTCGTCCTAAATGAACGTTTTAAAAACGTTTATATAACGTTAAAGTTTGGACTTCTCATTTACGTCAAAGTTTAGGTTTTTTAGAACGTTTAAAAAACGTTTTTTGGACGTTACAAAATTAAACGTTTGGTATAGGACGTTTACAGAACGTTTGATATAGGACGTTTACAGAACGTTTGATATAGGACGTTTACAAAACGTTTGTGGACGTTACAAAATTAAACGTTTGGTATAGGACGTTTACAGAACGTTTGATATAGGACGTTTACAGAACGTTTGATGTAGGACGTTTACAGAACGTTTGATATAGGACGTTTACAAAACGTTTGTGGACGTTACAAAATAAACGTTTTGTCTTCGTCCATATTAAACGTTTAAAAAACGTGTATATAACGTAAGTTAGGACCTTACATTCGCTGCGGAGCTAGGTCTTTTGAAGACGTTCAGAAAACGTTTTTTGGACGTTACAAATTAAACGTTCTTGGATAGGTCCTGTAAAACGTTTACAGAACGTTTTATTCAGACGTATTTTGTTGAATTTTTTTTTTTATGTCCAAATAAATATTTCTTAAAAAATACCAGCTGGCGAAATAAGGCCACATGCATACGCATGGGGGGTCGAGGTATGTCAAACTGATGCACTCCTGTGGCGTAGCGATGGAGGGAGGCACGTGCCCCCAATAATTTTGAGGAAAAAATAGAAAACATAAGGTGACATTATTTGAAGAAAAAAGAAATACATAAGGAGTGACCCCTCCCCCTCACATAATGTTTGTGCCCCTTCCCCCCCCCCTCCCCCAGCCCAATTAGTCCGACCGCGCTACGTCATTTATATGCTCCATTCAACCACGTGTATACAAAGTGCGTACGCACCGTATATAATCGTACCACTGTATAGTATCGTATCCGGCGCGGCCGGTGCGGCGCGCTCGCTCCAGAGCTTGCCGCGTGTTTTAAACTGACTGACGAGTTGACTGCTTGATGACGTGACTTCGAGATTTCAAATAATCTGTTAGACTGCGACACCGAGGTAAGCGTTATTTTAACATTCTGATATCTGTAAGGAATTTAAGCTTTGTTTGATTGATTTTGAAGCATGTAAAATGAAATAAAATATTGATTATTTGCATTAAAACTAAAAGTACGGCAGACTCTATGTCGCATGTGCAGGCCGTTGAAATTTTCATTGCATTGACTGGTAACAGTGGTATGGTAATTGGGTAGGCTAGGGTATGTGCACACATAACACCAGGAAGCTCCGATGCTGAACGGCGTCGGAGCTTCTTGGAGTTAGTGCATACATAGCTGCATTACTATCCTGGCTGTGTGTATTAAAAGCTGTGCTATTGATACTTAACATTTCAAACACCACTGTACAAAACTCTTTCACTAAAAATCTGTACTTTAGTGACAATTGATGACACCTAAATAGCAGTAATAAAATACAATTTGTTCAACTTACCGATGTTATTTTGTTAGAAAGAACAATTAAGAAATTCAAATTGTTTGTCTACTGTCAAAATTTGCTTACAGCCGCATCGGCATGATAAGTGCATTTGTGTATTATGTGTGTATTGACTATTCCTTTTGAGCAAATGCTGCCTATATTAACACGTAGTGCAGTGCTAGAGGTCAATACGCATAATAGCATGGACTCTTTGCTGGAGTGGGTATGTGCGCATGGCTCGTTACATTACATGGTAATCGGATGATTAAAACAGTTGAGTTGTTAACTTTGCTGTCTGGAAAAATCATGGAAGGTTCCCATCGGGATTTAAAATGCTATTTCGTGAAGAAAATAAGTCCTTCGACTACCACATCTCATTTCTTGACTTATTTACTCTTCCCTCAATAGCATTTAAAATCCCACGGGAGTGGAACATTCCATGCTTTTCCCTCCACCACCATTTAGCAACTTTATATTATCCTACCCCCTATTACAACAGGTTTGTTTTTTAGGCAATTGAAATAGCTCCCAAACCACCTTTTTTGTATGAATATTGTTTTTTTAGAAATATCGAGACCTAGATCTATATCTTGTTCTCAATTTCGTCTCTTTAAAAAAAATCTGTTTAGTTCAGAATGACAGATGACACATTATTTAAAGAAATTGATTTCCAATAACGTAGATTAACTTAAGGATTGATTTGTTTTATTTTTACATACAGGCAACTATGTGAAAGCGCAAAAACATCGCCAGGAAGGCAGAGGACACGTCAAACCTGGTATCGGAAGATGATGCCGTTTAGAAGCGAAAGAGACGTCTTCCCCAGAGATTAAGCAAATCTTCTAGTGATTCCGGAAGTGACGCTGGTAAGTATTTGTCTCTTGATGGTTAGTAGTGCTTGGCTCGGCCAGAGACGTATAATTTACATCTTATTTCTCGTTTTCTTCAAAATCCAACAGATGATGAAAACCTAAGATAATTTATTTGGGATAGCTTAAGCTAGACATGCTTTGTGTCCTAGCCATGCAAAATGATGATTAATAGATGTGGCACCATTCCGGCAAAACTGGAAATTAATTTGTAATCTAGGCATAAATTTCGGACAAGAAGTTTACATTACCCAAAAGTTTGTTCAGTTTATGAGAATTCTTGTCATGTCTTGATATCCCTTTTAACATCTGCAATGTGTCTCTGTTTTTCAGATCTTGAATCAAGAAAACAACATGTACGCGGAGGAACGACTAAGGCTGTGACAGCAGAGATACCAATGCCGAAACTGAATGTGAAGTCCAAGTCCACATCGCATTTTTTCAGTTCCAATCCACAACTCCAGCAAGGGCTCGGGCTTCGGAAAGTAAGTTTTTTTCAGATAGCATTTCACAAACGAAAGTTTCTGAGGTTTTTTTTATCATCAGAACATATACTATAGAGCGTATAAACTAACAAAACAACATTTGCCATTTGTACTAAGTTGCTACACTAAAATACTGTTGGATTGGATAAGAGAGGCAGATTATCTCGGCGTACATGTAATTTATTTCATCAACAAGGCATGGGTATAGTTTTCTTACAGAAGAGTCGCTTTTAAATCCTTACAGTATGTATACTTTGTTGGAAGCGCTGCAAAGGTGTCGTCTTTGAAGCTGGGTGATATATTCCTGAAGTGACTAAATTGGACAGCTATCAAACATATCTCGCCAAAATATCCTATTAATTTGCTGTCAAACTTTTTAATGACTTGAACTGTTATTATAATGTATTTTATGTGTCTGTTTTTTTCTTCTCAGGCAATTTTCAAGTGCAGGTACTGTGTAGTGTGTACGCTGCAGAGGCTGGAGGAAGGAGCCGTTTACCGAACCAGTGAACACCACATTTTCATTCAAGGTAGATTAAGATACCTTCATTCAGGGGCAATGCAAAAAATCCTAAAACTCATACTTAAACCAAATTTTGACCATTTCAGCTAATAATGGAGAAACTTTATCAGCGACATAACAGTTTTGTTGGTGTATCTTTTTGGATTGAATTGCCAACATCTTGTTGAGAATGCAAGACAAAGTTGTATAGGTCTGTAAATGTACACCTTTTTGTAAGGATGCTGAAACCAATGTGTGTGCTGCCAAACTCTCTTATAACCTTGTCTTCTATATTCATAGACCCTTAAATTTGAGTATTCATATTTGCCTGTTAATAATATCAACTCATTTCTATCAGTTTATTGCAAATAGCTTTTGTAGATTGTTCATGTGTTTTGTGTTGATTTTATATTTGAAGTAAGATGCAAGGCTTCTGGGAAATCTTGACCTGCCCACTAAATCTTTGGTCGATCAAAAGGACAATTTTTTACTCGGATTTAAAGGGGAAATCTACCCTAGAAATTTCACTGCTTCAATCAAAGGAGACAAATTTGAACAAAGTTAAAAATAAGAAATGGGCAAACTCGGTAAGGAAAACAAAGTAAGGAAACTACTCTTTTTTTACATTTTCTAGTAAATTACTCTCGGCTATTCAAATTGACAATGCTGATGACATCTTGAGTAGCTCTAAATTCACTTTGTACACAAAATTTTACATTTTCTAACCCCCATAGTCAAAGCATGTTGTGTAGAAAGCTATTCGTCATTAGTAATCTGAACATACTCTGATTAAAAGCTGTGGAAATGTGTAACTTTAAGGAAAATTTAGAAAATATGAAATTTTGAGTACAAAGTTGATGGATAGCTACTCACAGTTGGTGTCATCAGTGTTGCCAATTTGTAGAGCTGAAACGAGTGTAGTTTCCTTGTTTTGTTTGGACGTACTTTCACTTGAAATGTGACTTCTTAAAATAGTCACATTTTTATCACTTGTAGAAGTTGATGAGAAAGTAAATACATGTACTCTTTTGAATAGTTATATTTTGCACCGGATGATGAAGCTAATCCTGGGTGGAGGCACATAGCTAAATCGGTTATTCACATGTATTTAATGATAATTTGTGACATTTTGTTAAAAGGTTCTGGTGAATTTATTCACATTGAATTTGATATAGTACACAACAAATTTACAGTAATCCACTATTTGGTTTTACCAAAGATCAAGACTTATTATAGAAAGATTTCTTAATCATTTGCTGGGGCATCTTTTTGGCATGAATTGCCAGGTTCTGTAAATAACTCAAATTGCTTTTATAAAGTGTGTTACCAAAGTTGCTATCTATTGTGTGCTGCAAAATTATTGACACTATTCATTTTATCTTTGCCTTGTATATTCATAGAGACATAGACCCGTGAATTATATGAGTATTCATATTTGCCAGTTAATGAGGCATATCTTCAACTCATCTATCATTTTCTTATGTTTTATTTGTAGATTGTTCATGTGTTATGTATCTATAGTTTTAAAGGGATATTTTAGTATTGGTCAAACTTAACTTTAAAACCAAAACCTGCACCATCACGGTGCAAAGTAATAATTACAAACGGCCAAGTAAAGCCCCTGTTAGTATTCAAAATGACCCGTTAATTTTAGTTTCTGCATTTAATGTTTGTTAAAATAATAATTAAATATCTATATCAATTGCTTTTTAAAGAACTATTCAGATTTGTTTTCTTCAAAGTAGTCTTCAAGCATTTTTAATATTTTGAATAAAAATATATTTATGGATATTTCAGCCGTTTGTGAACCGATATTGATCAAATAACAATTTATTCTGAATATTAGAATTGTATGTTCTTTCGGGGGCACTTCGGGAAATACCAATACTCTTTTTCAAATATACATGATGTACTGTATTGCCAAGCCTTTGTACATATTTTGTAAATATGTTTGATAATAAATTCATAAAATCAATCAAATACATGTGTGACCTAGCGTTTATTAAAAATTCACTGTATATTGGACGTTCTTAAAAGGTTTTCTGAATGTTCCTAAAACGTTTCCAGGACGTTCTAGACGTTCTTAAAAGGCTTACTGAACGTTGTAAAAACGTTTCCAGGACGTTCTAGACGTTCTTAAAAGGTTTTCTGAACGTTCTCAAAACGTTTCCAGGACGTTCTGGACGTTCTTAAAAGGTTTTCTAAACGTTTTCAAAACGTTTCCAGTACATTTGGACGTTTAGAAAACGTTTTATAAACGTTCCAGACGTGTTTTAAAAGGTTTTCTAGACGTTCTTAAAACGTTTGTAGTGCATTTTAACGTTTTAAAAACGTTTTAAGAACATTCCAAACGTTTTTTAAAGGTTTTCTGCACGTTCTAACAACGTCCACAATATATTTAGAACGTTTTCAAAAGGTTTTTGGACTTTTCGAATGTCTGAAAGGTTTTTAAAGGTTTTTTTTTTGTTCTTTTAACGTTTAAAAAACGTTTTTAAAACGTCCAATAAAACGTTTTAAATACGTCGAAAACCTACCACATTTTGACGTCCAAAAAACGTTTTCACAAAACGTCCAAAAAACCAACTTGGAACGTTTTTAGAACGTTCAGAAAACGTCCAATTGTTAGTTGGGATCTAGCTTCATGTCTCATGGTAATCTTTAGGGAAAAGCAATGTAAGCAACAATTTCCGAATTTAGCGACGATCGTTTGCCATTGCGGCTCTGTGATACTATAATGACAAGCAGAAGCGAATTAATGTTTCAGAACTCATAAACAATTTCATTTAACAGTTGATTGCACTTCGTTGATTCCACTGTTCGCAGGAATTAGCTGAGAGAGATGGAAATGAATATTCTTACCATTAACGACGATGTATTAGTATTATTCTTATTTGCTCACCGTCTTTACAATGCTATTTGAACGAAAAAGAAAATGGAATGTTAAGCTTCCCGGGAGAAGTTTCAATTGTTGTTGAGACATTTCTGACATGCACTCATTTTTTGTTCTGACATAATTTTAATTACAAGATCGAGCACGCGATCTACGGTTCAACGGGTGCAAGCCAACAAATTCTTTAGAACAAACAATATTGTTGTACTATTTTACGTAGCGTCATTATGGTAGTCGCTAGTAGTAGTATTAGCAGCAGCAGCAGTAGTAGTAGTAGTAGTATTATAAGTAGTAGTAGAAGTAGTAGTAGTAGTAGTATCATTTGTATCATTAATGTCATTATTATGAATTTGAATATGATGATGATTATCATAATTATTGCTATTATTATTGTGTCACATGTTTTACTTGAACCTGGCCCAGTTCGGGTTTCGAATTTTATACAGGAGATTTATACTCAAATAAGAAAATATGACAAAAGTATATACGATTAATAAGCTTAGCCTTGATTGTAGCCAAAACTGTTTCATAATCGTAAGAAACAAAATATCCTCATAGCGTGAACCAAACAATCATATAAACAATTGTAATCGGTGAATCAACTCTAATTATACCTAACTTGAACAATCAACTATTTAACTTAACATCAAAGTGCTATCAATCAAAAATTTCAAAGGGTTGTTTTGACTTATACAATTAAACGGGCTTCTATCAAATATTTCTTGATCATCTTGGATTCCTCTCGGGGAGAGCGATGATTACCGAGTGAGCGGGGAACCTTAAATAAGAATCTATAGTGTATTTCCGGAGGAAATTCACAAACACATGTTTTTTCCTTGCTGCTAGCAAAAGGCAATCTCCATCTATTTAACTTTCAAAATGACACATTACTTATGGTAATAAAAATACCACTATCATCTGACAGCACAGAGGGGAGAAGTGAAAGCGAAGATAACAGACAGAGGGAGCGAAGAGAGCAATAGAGAAGGATAACAGCTCAACCAAGAGCTGAGATAGAGAGAGGGGGAGAAGGGGAAAAGAAGGAAGACAGAGAGAGAGTGAGAGAGAGAGAAAGGGCGAGATCTAAAGGGGATACATGCAGGCACAAAGGTCAGAGGTAAACACATTTACCAATCAAACTAAAATGGCAACAATATTCTAAACACAAAGAAGTAATGTACATACACTGCAAAGTCGTTGTGTAACGACTTTACACAACAGTTAGGTGGTTTACTCCTTACACAGGCAGTTGTGTACTTTTGTTTAATAACCAGGCACAACATAAGTGCTGGTAAACATTTTACCCTTATTTAGTTGCATAATTTAAAGTTTAAGGAAATGTGTATATCCAAAGTAAAGTGTTAAATACATTATAATTCGCATGAGACATGCAATATCAAATTAAAAAAAAATCGCTCTAAACGTGCATATTAACTGGCATTATGTCACAGTTATGCCATATCAATCTTTTTATAATAACTATCATCATAGAAACATATTCAAATCAATACTCTGTAAGTGATACATGCACAGTTATAATTTTTGCTAGAACTGTTCGGCAACGATTTATTATAATCCATTGGAGCTCGTGAGGAGGTATCTTCAATTATTCTTCTGATAATTTATATTAAAAGTTAGCAGCACGTGCAGCCTACCATACTGAACATAACCATGTGTACAATACAATCGGTTAGAGAATATACAATATAATTTATGAAGAGGACGGGAAAGATGTTCCTCCAACTAGATCAAGCTATTAAATAATTGTGTATGACTCAACCAGACTGCAAGCTGCACCCCTAGGATAACCATATATTGGACGACTACCCCCTAGGACTACTACCCTGGACAACTACCCCAGACAACTACCCCTAGGACAACTAACCCCTAGGACAACTCCCCCGGACAACTACCACTCGGACAACAACGGACAACTGCCCACTAGGATAGTTGTCCGGGGGTAGTTGTCCTAGAGGATGATTGTCGTAGGGTGTAGTTGTCGGGGGGGGGGGGTTGGGTAGTTGTCCGGGGGTTAGTTGTCTAGGGGTAGTCGTTCTAGAGGGTGGTTGTCCTAGGGGGTATAGGTGTCCTAGGGGGTAATTGTCCTAGAGGATGGTTATCTTAGGGGTGGTTATCCGGGGATGGTTGTCCAGGGGATGTGTCCTAGAACCCAAACATATAATTATCCTACAGAAAGTAAAATATATACAAAATCTACCATACGTAGTATAGAATAGTAAATGTAATGATGGATTTGCTTATCTGAAACAAGAAAAAGGCAACGAGAAGTTCTAACCGGCTATTGTGTATTTCTGGAGGAAATTTACAAACGCATGTTTTCTCCTTGCTAGCAAAAGGCAATCTCAGCCTCAACTTGTAAAACTCAAGCTAAGAGGAGTCGAGATGCTAATGCCCTATACCTGTATAGTACAGACACGGGCCTCGTTTCCATATATCATTTGGTAAGTACCTTGACACAAAGTCAAGTGCGTCGCTAGAGGGAGGGGTGTGCGACACCCCCACCTATCAGGATATTGTCGGTAAAACTGCGCTGCCGTCGGGAAAATGAAAAAAGGGGAGGGAAAAATGAGAGGGGGAATAAAAAGAAAAAAAGGAAAGGAAAAGAAACGGAAAAAAGGAAAGAGAAGTGAAAGAAAAAAGAAGTGAAAACAAGTGGAAAAAGAAAAAGAGAAAGGAGAAGAAACAAAGGAAAAGAAAGAAAAACTATTGAAAAGAAAGAAATGAAAAAAAGAAAGAAAAGGAGAAAAGGAAAAAAGGGGGAAAAAGAGAAAAGGAAACAAAGGAATCAAATTTGAACCCCCCCCCCCCCCCCCCCCCCGTCGAAAACAATCCTGCGTACGCGCCTGATTGTCATTAGGGACTTTTAGAAATGCACGTCAAGAGCTTTGACTGCAACGTGTGACGTCATTTTAAGGCACTGCGCCTGCGTCACGTGGTCTCAGTCGGCGATCGAGAATGCGTCAACCTTGATTTTCCTAAATCTATTACATGCAATACATACATACATATTGACATTTATAAAGCGCCTTTACATGCTGAAATGTGTAGAACAGGTGTCACATGCACCTGTTCTACACATATTTACATATTAGCAGTGAAGGGATGTTCTTTTGTTGAGGGTAGAATGAGGAATGTCCTCTTTCTTTGTCCGTGATGTTTATTGTGTTACTTCCTGCATGCATATCGTCGAGTGCAATCTAAAAGATTTCTAATTGTAGCCAACATGGGCAGTTAAGTACGTTGACACGCATGATCAGTCGGCGTTCGTCGTGTTCTCGTTCACTCATTTTAAAAGTCCCTATTGTCAACCTTAAATAATAATAATAGCTCACATTTATTTTGCGCCAAATACTTTGTTTCTAGGCGCGGAACATAGACAGGAAGTGGTAAAATTGTGGTTTAAGGGTTTTGGGTGCAAAATATCCATTCAGTATTGTTTAAATATTGCCTTGAGAGGTTTAGATGGCAATACTTAACCTAAATTTGCAAATGAAGCACAAAAATATGCCCAAATGTTCAATGCTAAAGTGCATGCACAATATCTGTCCAGGCCGGATCGATATGATAATTTACGGAATATATCAATGTATCAATAAGAAGGCGGTTTCCGGGAAAATTTGTATGGTCACGCATTAGTCAAAACATATTATTTCACATGATTGATAATAAGAGCTTACATTTCATTTTTGAGAGAGGGGGGGGGGGGGGCGTTTCCAAAACCAGCCTATACCTTTAATATCAGCAAAAGAAAAGGTGAGGTTAAAAAAATCGCCCCTTTGAGCCTCGAACCCGGGAGATATGTGTACAAGCACAGCGTTCTTTCCGATCACGCCGCACCAAATAGTTGATTGCACATTTTTGGGGTAATGCGAACTAGTCTTGAAGAAATAAACCGAATATTTATGAGGCAAGGAAAATGACCATGTGCGCATGCGCATGTATAGATAGTTCCTACGAAAATTAGCCCCCAGTCCCGGGTTTATAGGGTTAAATTTGTAGACATTGGCATTAATGTATTTGTCGGTAATCGATGGCCTCTACCCCCCCCCCCCCCCACCCACTGATAAAGGTCTAGCGACGCCCCTGTACACATGCACATAACATAAATCACTTTCAGCTACTAACTGCCAGTTTTAATGTCTGAGATGCTCTTTGTAGTCGACACTCAATAACATTATTTTTACCAATACCAGTGTATTCTGTCGTACAACTTAAACTTACAATATGTATTACCTTACATAACCCACAACTACAGGGTCTTTGTTGTATCATTAATTCCATCGGCATCATCAGCATAAACATCGATGGCAGTAGTGAAGTAGTACATGTAGTAGTAAGCCTAGTAGTAGTGGTATCATTCTGATCTTTACTATCCTGATCCTATCCTTTGCTATACGTCATCTGCCCAGGATTTTTTGCTATACTACATCCAAGATGTCTACCAAAACTTTTAATTCATTGCTGAAATATTATCAAGAGAAAAGAAGAAAGATTAGAATATATATTTTAGAATATATTAAAATATAAAGAAGAACAAAGCACAAAATACATACACTAGTAGACAACATGTCAGTAATTAAGTGTCTGGCCAATATTTAGTACTTCTTGCCTCACAATTGCTACTGTAATAATGCCATAGACAGCACAGTACAGAGAAAAACACCAACATGGTGTCGGAATGTTAATCAAGAAAAATCTGGAGAAACGCATTTTAGGTTACTGGACATTAAATGAAATAATGATGTCAATGAAGCTGAAACTAAACCGTTTAACCTAGCATCTTAGAATAATAACTGCCAAAGTCCTAGATGTGCTTCATGAATACCTTTTGTTTGCCCTCTTGAAAAGAATACTTCCACCTGCGTATTCATAAGTGCATATCCAGTATTCATCTCTGGTCGGTTTTACCTTTTTGGTACAAATGACCTTTATCTGCCCACGCGCAGATTGTATCTGTAAACTCCCTTATTCAAGTGTATGCCCCAACCATTGATTACAGTGATGAACAAGTAGAACAATATTGCGATCATATATAGATGAAATGCTAAAGTATGTAAATCAATAGAAGTTGTTATCGTGATAGGTGATTGGAATGGTTTAATCGAAGAAGGTAAGGATGGAAAGATTGTCGGACGATATGGACTGGACCATCATATTGATCAGGGAGATCGAATTTTTTGTTAGTTCTGTAAGGAATATAATTTAGTGATAACCAACACCTTTTACCAACAACATAAACGAATAACCTACACCTGGAAAAGCCCACGAGATGTGAAGAGAAATCAAATCGACTACATTTTAATAAAGAATAGGTTCAAGAATTGTATCAAGCAGGTAAAGACATGCCCATGGGCTGACATAAATTCTGATCACAACCCGATGATTGCAGAAGTCGAAATAAAGCTAAAGAATACACTGCCAAAACAACAAAAAACCCTCTTCCAGATGTTACAGCTCTAAATAAATCAGACATAGCAGGAAAAACACCTCATGGAAGTTAATACGGAATACATTTTTGGCAATGAAAGACTTATTTACAGATAGAAAGGTGACATTTCTGCTTAGGTTGAGACTAGTAAACTGTTAGGTATGGCCTGTGTTATTGTACGGAGCAGAAACATGGACAATAAGCAAGGCCATGGACAATAGAATAACTTCTTTTGAAATGTGGATCTACAGACAAATTATGAAAATATCCTGAAAACCCACAAAAACCAACAAGAGATGTACCACATGGCAGGGCGTAAAGAAATTGCACTGGTAGGATTAGTTCAGGAGAAAAAAATGTAAATACTTTGGTCATATTCAAAGGCACCAAAGCCTCTTAAAGGATGTATTGGAAGGAAATAGTGGAAGGAACTAGACCGAGAGGGAGACCCAGAATCATCTGGGAAGAGAATGTTAAGAACTGGACTGGACTAAAACTGCAAGAGTGCACCAGAATGACAGAAGATAAAATAAAATGGAGAGATGTGGCAATCAACCTCTGAACCGGGAGAAGATACTTAAATAGAAAGATAGAAGCAGGGACTTGTATCCCAAGTCCCTGATAGAAGTTTACCCTATTTTGCATCTGGATCGAAATTTGCTTGGCCATTTGGACCTCGTGGATTAACGTGTAGAAATTAACTTGTTTACATAATCGCATTATGTCTTATTCATTCTAGTTCTAACGTTTTCTGTCTGTTTTCAAAACAATATCATTTGTGTCGATCATTAAGTTTTATCTAGCTTCAGGTCTCATGGTAATTTTTAGGGAAAAGCAATCTCAGAAATAATTCCGAATTTTAGCGATGATCGTTCGCCACTGTTACTGTTTAATACTATTATGACACGCAGATGCATAATACATATTTAAGAACTCATGGCAAGCTCGTTAAACAGTTGATTGCACTTGGTTGAATCCACTGTTCCCAGTAATGATCCGAGAGAGATAGAGGTAGACAGTCTCACCATTACAACGATGTATTATTATTCTTCTTATTTGTTCAAAAGTTAATTGCACTTGGTTGAATCCACTGTTCGCAGTAATGATCCGAGAGAGAGATATAGGTAGACATTCTCACCATTACAACGATGTATTATTATTCTTCTTATTTGTTCATCGTCTTCACAATGCTAATTGAACAATTTGATGACAATACAAAACAACGTGATGCTATTTGTATGAAGCGTCACATGGCAATCAGATGGCAGATACATGATAGAAATCTGAATTTGAACCCGGGCTATACTCTTTCTTCCTCTCCTGCTCTCTCTCTCTCTCTCTCTCTCGCTCTCTATCGTCATGGTGTTTCTTTTCACTCGCTTACTACCTACTTACCACGGAGTTATATATGTGCATGTCATAGAGAAAATCATTACTAAAATCGCTGAAATCATTCTTCTCCTTACCTTTATCCTTCACTTTCCAACCCAGTAGTAGAAGTAGAAAAATCAGCACAATCACAACAATTATTAATATTTTGTTCATTAAAATGAATATTATAATTGGGTGTTGTTCCTACATGTATATTACTTATACTTGTAATTATTATCATTATTATAGATTTTATCAATATTGTTATTATTGTTATAATTATCGTTTTTCTTCTTAACCTTATTATCAAAATTATCCGTTGCAATACGTCATGTGCTCAGGATCGATTGCTCTACTATTTTAAAGATGTCTACTTGAACTCACAATTTGGTGCTGAAATATTATCATGATTAAAAAAGGAAACATTGGCATAAAGATTGGATAATAAAGTAAGATATAAAAGATTTGAAAAATAGAGAATAAAGCAGAATGTGAAAAAGAAAAAACAAACATGAAGTAGAATATATAATAGAACATATTTAGATTGAATGCAAGATGAAATATAGAAAAGAATATAAAGTAGACTATAAAGCAGAAGATATCAAAATATATTAGTCTATAATGGTTGATTTAACCATTTCTATATTTCAAATGAAGGTTAAGCAATACACGAATTAGCACAGTGCACTATTGCAGTTAGTATGACCAGGTCCATTGACCTCTTTGCATTACAAATAAACATGAGTTCTGGTAAAAAAAAAAAAAAAATGAATTCTCATAGAATTAAACGAAACTTACACTGAATGTTAAAGATTACAAATAAAAGTCATTGCCAAACAATTTTGGTAGAAAAAGTATACTGGCTGAGTAATAAGCATAGAAAGATAAGAAAATCAATGTAAGTAAGCCCGACGCCATTTGTGTAGTCCCATATACATAATTTCTGTGTACAGTGCTTGTTACTTTACCAAGACTGGGCCAAATTTATTATGATTTTGATGACTCCAGAACCTTGCAGTACACACCAATACTTCCTTACTACATGATCAACTTTTTCTGATTCATTCCACAACTTTTTTTTCACAATGCAATCGCATGCCCAGAACTCAACTTTATCTTTAATGAATTAAAATTATGGCAACTTAAGAGAAATACATCACCTTCAACAACTTATGAATTAAGTATGAAGGATAGTTTTTGAGAAGCTGGTGGTAAAGAACATGTATTGATGAAACTAATTATCAGTGGTGGGTAATGCTAATTAACTGTAGTGAGTGTGTAGTCTTGTATCCATGTTCTCATTCTAGTATTCCGTATAGGTGTTGCGCTCTTTCCCAATGTTGATTTTTCAAACCATAGATAATAACGGCATATGTCAGAAGAGTATGCTTACTTATGTCATTAATCACGATCCTAGATTTGACGTCAAATTTAACCACTATCACTGAGTCTACATTTATCTTCATGACCTTCATTAGTCGGGTTAAAATACGATAAAAGATACCCCGACCGCCCCCCCCCCCCTCCACAAGTTGCAACAACATTTTTTCAGATGTTTCTGGTAGTGGTAGGCAATAGGAACAATATACTAATATGTAAACAAATTGAAACCCCAATAAAGGGGTTATTTTTAAAATGGCGTCCACGATGGCCACCATTACCTTAACATTTGCAATATATCATGATATATCCATCTCAGCAATGTAGTTTTGGTGCTTAGACCTAGGTTTGGAGGTCGAATAATCCATTTACTACTTACAACGGGTTTTGGCCACCAGGACACCTGTAAATCCATAATGTTGTCCAAAATGGCTTGCAGTCTCCTATTTACAGTTTAGCTCAAATTAACAAGATTGCAATATGTTCTAGAGGTCAGTCTATTCACTGGTAAAGTTTCTACATTATCAAAAGGGTTTAGAGTAACATAATATTCATAACAATACTTAAGATGGCCGCCATTTTGTATTCCAAAATGGCCGCCAGAAACCGAAATTATCTCAAAGTTGTGGTGTCTATACCTAGGTAACAATTCGAAGAAAAATAAGGGGGGGGGGAATCATTTTTACCACTTAAAATGGGTTATCGCCACAAGAAATTTAGAAATCCGTGAGGGCTTCCCCCCCCCCCCCCCCAAAAAAAAAAAAAAAAACAAAAAAAAAACGCAACAAGTTAATATGGTAATATAGGTCAAAAAGTACATACAATTAAGACCTGTTCCAAGTGAGAGACATAATTTACCATCTGAATCTGATACATGTTCATAGTGTATGGTGTGGTTTAGAACTTTCACCTTGCCCCCTCCTTCCATTGACGTGCCCCCCTCCTTCCATTGACGTGCCCCCCCCCCCTCCCCATCAAAAGTAATTTTGGGATGGGGGCAGTATGTTGTGTAGTAGGGCATGATGTGTGTTCAGAAATGATGCAGGCTATCTGTCAAGTGACACATAAAGTGAGTTCTGGATCGAGGTGATAGTCATGATATTCAATCTGAATCATAAAGACAATAGATGGAGTGTTTAGAATTTGCCCCCCTTTCTAGAACAAAAAATAGAGCAATTTGTATAAAGCTTTATTCATGAAGTATATTGCAATAAGAAAATTGGTCTAGCATTCTTGTTTCCCCCCTGCCTCGAAAATTTGACCCCAATTGTTTTTTTGGTACAATAAATTCATTAACCTGCTATTAAGTGTAAGATGATTAGAGACATGGATTCAAATGATATAGTGGTATCATTCTCTAAAAAATAGATTCTTAAAGGTTGGAATCAAATCAAATGTTGAGTTGGAGTGGGGGCAGGGGGGGGGGGTGCAGCTCCCCTGCCCATTTTGAATGTATCCATCTATTGGGCAATCGTCAACTCTTATCCAGGCAGCAATGAGCTAGAATAATGACATATACGAGTATGAGGGTAGTTTCTGGAATGCATCTTGTCTGGTGTATTTTGATGACGAAATGACTTCTTTACCGTAACTAGGTGTACTTTCTAAATTGAACAATTTGGAATTATATCACAATGGGGAAAAGAGTCTTGTCAAATTATCTAATTCTTTAAAAGGGAATGTAAATACCAATGCCCAACTCTTCTTGTAATATAATTTTGTTAAAGATAGGTCGCGTCTTGCATAAGTAGGTTGCACGGGATCTCCTAATTTTGAAAACAAATAAAGATATAGTTTATAATTAACATTTTTTAAATGGCTCCAAATTTGACACTCGAAATGTAATTCCCATTGCTTTGCCGCCTCTTATAAGTTTCACCAGCTTCTTGTGAGATATTGCACCCTAAATAACTGAATTTTTACAATGGGATTCAACTATGTCAATCGAAAATCATATCGAAAATCATATCTACAAGATATAAGAAAGACCCAAAATAGACCCTAATCAATTTGGCAATAGAAAGTTCCTCTCAACAAACCATTACTTGATAAACATGCTACATCTTTTATTCCAAAATGCGGATAAACCCAAAGCTACATATTCGGTAATTGTTACTGATTTTACCAAAGCCTTTGATAGGGTTGACCACACGGTAGCCATTAGAAAGGTTATCGACCTTGGCACCAGGTCTGCCGTTATTCCATGGATTGCTGATTTCTTATGTTCCCGTCAGCAGTGTGTACGATACCATTCGACGTGTTCTGATTGGGTTTCATTACATGCAGATTTTCCTCAGGGAACTAAATTAGGTCCAATAATATTTCTAGCAATGGTAAATGACGTTAATCCATCTTTACAGAACTCAACTACCTTCAAATATGTGGATGACCTGTCAATTGTTGAATGTAGGAACTGTAACCAACCATCTGAACTACAAAAGTCTATGGACTATCTTTTAACCTGGTGTGATCATAATCATATGCAGATGAACCTCCCAAAATGTGCTCAAATGAATGTTTGTTTCCAACGGTCACCCCAAATCGATCATGCAGTTTCTACCGGAAGTCATGAACTGGCTACTGTAAAAAGCCACCAAAATATTGGGAGTCATTATTCAGAATGACCTAAAATGGGATCAAAACATAACTAATTCTTAAAGAGAGCAAACAGTAAAATTCGTATGCTTAGACTATTGAAACGTCATGGTCTACCCTATGATGACTTGTTGACCATATACATGTGCTGCATAAGGCCTGTCATTAAATATGCAGTCCCTGTATGGAATGGAGGCCTCACCAAAAACCAAATCACCAAAAGAAAGTTTTGAGAGTGATTATCGGTGCACTTTACTAAACTTATGACATGCACTGTCCTAGATGAATTGAAAATCGAATCTCTTTCTGATAGAAGAAAGAGTTTGTGCTTGTCGTTCTTCCAAAAGACCATGCTCTACACTGATCAATTTAAGCAGTTTTTCCCTCCGGAAAATAATTCAAGAACACTAAGACGTAAACCACAAATTCCAGAACTTAGATATACAACTAAACGAATGCAAAATAGTCCAATTCCGTACCTCATCAGTGCACTTAACCAAAGTAAACGATGAATGATCCTCCTTTTCTTGTACCCTTTAGGCTCGGCAATTTCATCACCTTTTTGTTTTGTTTTGCTTTGTTGCTCTTTGACACCCCTCTTTTATTTCTTCTTTTTTCCCCCTTTTTTCTCCTTTTATTTCTTCTTTTCTTTATTTCTATTTTCTTCTTCTCCTTTTTTTTCTTTCTTCTTTTTTTTTTTTTTTTTTTTAGCAGATGTTTCTGCATTTATTGATAAATCAAATACAAAACATTCAAATAACAATAATAGTATATAATATAATTGATTTATATCAAGAGTGACAACTTAATACACACAAAATAAAATATTTAAAAAAAAAAATACATAATTGAAAGCTTGAAAGTATGGAGGTAAGTAAAAAATAATCAAGATAAATGCAGAGGCCAACTATCATAAGCTAAGAAGCTTGAGGCGATAGCAGCCGGGAAGGGGGGGGGGGTACATGGCGCTGTTTTTAGGAGAATGTAGGGGAATAGAGAGTCACATATAAAGATTTTGTTCAGAAAATATCTGAATAAAAAGTGGAAAGAAATTAAGAAAAAAGAAAAAAGAAGAAAAATGTGCAAGTGTGTGCAAGTGGGTGTGTGCAGGTGAAGTAAGTGTTCGATTCGTATTGTTAATGAACTGGTCATCTAAAATTAATTTAAATAAACAATCAAAACCTCTGAGACCCTTATGATGTTTTTGAATATGTAGATATTAAATATTTTTTCATCGATGCTTTGAATGAATAAAGAGTTGCAGAGTGTTTAATATTGTCAGGTAAAGCATTCCAAATGTCTGGACCATGATGTCTTATCGATTTATAGGCCATAATAATTTTGGGGTTTGTTAAGTGGAAATCGGATGAGTGTCGTGTGGGATAAGAATGTATATCACTATTGTAAACAAAAATATTTCGAAATGCCAAAGGTATAGTATTTATCCAACATTTATACATAAAGATTGCAGTTTGAAAACTGTGAATGTCAGCGATTTTTAATGTTTTTAGTTTACAAAATATTGGATCAGTATGGGCTAAATAATGTGAATGTGTACAAAGACGAAGTGCTTTCTTTTGGAGACGATATATTAACATAATTTTCATCTTACTACAATTGCCCCAAACTATGTTACAATAAGATATGTATGACAAAATGAAGGAATTGTAAAGCATAAATAGTGACTTTTGTGATAGATAATATTTTAATTTATATAAAATGCCTATGCTTCTCGAGACTAGCATGCAAATGTTGTTAATATGACTATTCCAAGTTAGGTTTGAATCAATCATTACACCTAAGAATTGTGTAACTTCTTTTTGAATTATGGGCATGTTATCTATAAAAATATCATAATGAAGTACATGTTTAGAGTGTATGTTTTTGAAATAAATACAATTAGTCTTATTAATATTTAAAGAGAGTTTATTGGATTTGAACCAAGATGATAATTTATTTAGTTCTAAATTGAGGGTTGTAATGAGAATGTTTAAGTCTTTATGCGAATAAAATACGTTGGTATCGTCTGCGAACAGAACATATGTTAGGAGTGGTGATGCATTAACAATATAATTCATATATACTAAAAACAGTAGGGGACCTAATATGGAGCCTTGTGGTACTCCGCATTCTATGGTGGAAATATTAGATGTTGTAGATTTAAACATAACATATTGATGTCTATTACGCAAATAGTCTTCAAACCAAGAAAGTACAATCCCTCTAACTCCATATGCTTTTAATTTATGTATTAATATACGATGGTCCATGGTATCGAATGCTTTCGATAAGTCCATAAAAACACCTACAGTGTGTTCTTTTTTAGAAAGGGAATCAGTTATTTTGTCACATAATTGTAGAATAGCATAATCAGTAGAGTGGTTCTTTCTAAATCCATATTGATTAGGAATTAAAAAGTTATTGATATCTAAGAAAGAATATAATCGTTTATATACTATTTTCTCTAATATCTTTGAAATGCTTGGTAGTAAAGAAATTGGTCGGTAGTTTGAAACTTTAGAGTGATCATCCTTTTTATATATCGGGATTATTTTTGCAACTTTTAGTGGGTCGGGAAAAACCCCTTGGGAAAAAGATAAATTAAAGATATGTGATAACGGGGAAGCTATGAAGTGAATTATTTGTTTTAATAAAGATACACTTAGCTCATCGTAGCCACTAGATTTACTGCTTTTTAATGAACGAACAATTTCTAAAATCTCTTGAATATTTGTTGGATTAAAAAATAAGGATTGATTAACGTTATTATTTAAGTATTTCAAAAAATCATTCTTTTCATTAATTATTTTGGAAGCTAAATCCGGTCCAATATTAGTAAAGTATTTATTGAATGCCTCAGCAACATCATTTTGGTCTATGTGATGCCCATTATCATTAAATTCAATATTATTTGGAGTATCCTTTTTCTTCCCCAAAATGTCATTAACTGTTTGCCATAATGATTGATTATTATCTTTATTATTTTCAATTTTATTACCATAGTATAATTTGCGTGATAAACGAATAATTGAAGTCAATTTATTACGGTACTTTTTATATTTATTTTGATTTTCATTTGTAGGTGATCGAAGTGAGATTTTATATAAACGAATTCGGGTAGATATTGATTTAAGTATACCTTGAGTAATCCATGGTCGTTTATTTTTCTTTTTATTTGACTTAATTCTTGAGAGGGGCACATTTTTATTATAATGACAAAGAAGTTTGTTTATAAATTTTTCATATGAACTGTTCACATCTCTTTCAAAATAAATATCATACCAATCTTCTTGACTCAAGTCTATTTTTAAGGATTCAATATTACGTTTGGTTTCTTTACGTCGTGTTGTATGTTCTTTATTGGGAATTTGTAGGTGTTTATCATTAGGACCTATCGTAAATATTGGTAAATGGTCTGAAATATCATAATATATTATTCCATTCTGTTTATTATCTAATACGTTTGAGAAAATATTATCAATTATAGTATGTGTTAAGTTTGTAATCCTAGTTGGTTTATTAATGAGAGGTTTAAAAAAAAATGAAGATAATAAATTAGTGAAGTGTTGGCCAAGAACGGTCAAAGGTAAGGATATATCGATATTAAAGTCTCCCATAATATATACATCTTTATTTTCTCTAGAAATAAATTCAAGGCATGATTCTAATTCATCAAAAAATGTGTCGGCTACATTGTTAGGTGGTCTGTACATTACCCCAACGATTCTATTCTTATGTTTATCATCAATAATTTCTAAAAATAATGTTTCTATTCCTTCCAGTTGAATATCATGTCTTATTTTAAATTGTACATCATTACGAGAATAAAAAGCGACACCTCCCCCCTTTCCGTTTTTACGGTCTGAATGAATAAATTCATAATTCTCAATGTTGAATATTGGAGGAGAAGTTGAGTGTAACCAGGTTTCGGTAAGTCCTATCAAAGAAAATGAAAATGTGTTTAGGATAGATACAAATTCTTCAAAATTATCGAAATTCTTTTGTAAGCTTCGAATATTGATGTTTAATAAACTAAAACAGTGAAGGTTATTATTGGGTCCCGTTGAATTAAAATTTGAATTGAATTCACTAGTAGTATAATATTTACTCTGGGGTGTATAAACTTGATCATTCAGAATATCATTTAAAGCCATTAAGATTACAAATGTGGTATTGCGACCAGTATAAATTAATACTATGTGTTTGGTGCGTGCATGTGCGTGTAAGAGTGGAAGTGCATTTATAATGGGTGTCGGCAAAAACCAACAAAATCAGGGGGGTGTACATGATGTTCACTTGTGCGTGACTATCAGACAGACTCGGGGCCGGTGACAGCGTTCAAACGTGGTCATTAATTAAAAAAAAAAAAAAAAAACTTAGAAATTTGTAATTTAAGAAAGTTTTATTATTAATATTTTTTTTTTAGTATTGTTATCGTTTAAATTTACAGTGATGAATTGTTTTCGAAACGTACTACCTTTAAGTTACAGAGAAAGGTGGGTAAGCCTATGTGCTATACCTAAGGGGGTGAGAAAGAAACAACGTTCAGCATTAAGGACTGGATTATGATTGACATGAGAAAAGGGATTTACAGGGGGGTATGATAATACCTTGGCTTTAGCATAAGTAATACAAATAAGCAATAGTTAAGTTGAAATAAAATGAATTAACATATATCATGCCGATCCACGCCACACCGACGAAACATCGCCAGACACCGGCGAACCAGCATACCGCGGCGAGACCGCGCCACATGATAACATTAAATCACGTCATCATGGAGCGCGAAATACCAACGATACGCCAGCCACCAGACCAGGCAACGAAACGCCAGAGCAGCGCAAACGCTACTCGTTGGTCCCTCCCTGACAACCGGCATGGCAACCAGTCCAGCGGGTGAGGGTCGCTGATCATCTAACCGTGAACCGCGGGCCACGCCCACAGACATGGTCGCCACGCACTACGTTTAAAACAAGAAAAACCATCAACAAAAAACAAGCGATAGTACACTAGTTTCGTGAAATCGACAATGATATAATGAACACCGAGCATGGTATTGATGGCCAAAATTGCCCAATAGTAACAAATAAAAATCAGTCGAAACTCGGCCAGGCATTCAAGTTAAAAGTCGATATATGTAATGTATAATCATTAAACTACAATGAAACAGTCACTAACGATTTGTTTTGGGCAGTCTCATTTGCAAAATTACTCAATGCTACAAAAATTATCCCGCATTTCATAATTAACTCAACCGGGCACTAGGTCGGAGGCACGAAGGTAGCAATGGCCAAAGACACACTTTAAGAATACAGACCAAATGGGACATTGACATCGCCATAATGCTTATTCAAGCATTTTTGTGTATGTATTGACAAAACAAAACCAGCCATGCAGGCCAAAAAATGTTAAAAAGTCGAGTGTATGTAATGTATAATAATTAAACTACAATAAAACAGTCACTACCGATTTGCTTTGGGCAGTCTCATTTGCAAAATTTTCAATGCTACACCAAAAAAAATACCCCGGATTACATAATCAACTTAACCGGGCACTAGGTCGGAGGCACGAAAGTAACAATGGTCAAAAGCACAATTTAAGAATGCATACCAAAAAGGGCATTTACATCTCCATAATGCTTATTCAAGCATTTTTGTGTATGTATTGGCAAAAACAAAATCAGCCATGCAGGCCAAAATTTTTTAAAAAGTCGAGTGTATGTAATATATAATAATTAAACTACAATGAAACAGTCACCACCGATTTGTTTTGGGCAGTCTCATTTGCATAGTTTTCAATGCTACACCAAAAAATAAGCCCGCATTACATAATCAACTTAACCGGGCACAAGGTCGGAGGCATGAAAGTAACAATGGTCAAATGCACAATTTAAGAATGCATACCAAATAGGGCACTTACATCGCCATAATGCTTATTCAAGCATTTTTGTGTATGTATTGGCAAAAACTAAATCAGCCATGCAGGCCAAAAAATGTTAAAAAGTCGAGTGTATGTAATGTATAATAATTAAACTACAATGAAACAGTCACTACCGATATGCTTTGGGCAGTCTCATTTGCAAAGTTTTCAATGCTACACCAAAAAATTACCCCGCATTTCCCTTTTCCTTCTTCTTCTTCATTCTTTGATTTGATTGCCTTGCCTTTGCCTGTGTTATACACTTATACCAATTTTGTATTGTACTTGTTTCATGATTTTTAAAGTATTTTTAAAACTCCATTTTAGCCTAGTTTTACCATATTGAATTGAATTTAATTGAATTTAACTGAATCTGTCATGTGCCAATAGTATATCATCCCTCTTCACCACCATCTCTTGTCTTCTTTAGGCATGGTTGTATATTTCCACTTTGTTTTGTTCCTTTGCTCTTTTAACTCTGTTATCTTTATCTTCTCTTTGAATTGAATTGAAAGAAAACTTCAACCCTTGACAAAAATATTATCTTTGGGATACCTTGCTACACTGTTGGTCAAAATGGTGGAATAATTATTTTTACCCCAATTTAAGGAATGATTTTGACAATGATTTATTCCCAATAGATCTAGATAATAGTATACATTCTCAGATGTATATTGAATATTAATTTGTGAGTGTTTGTTTTACGTGACTGCTAAATGAGCATGTGTATTCTTCAATGCTAATCAACTAGGGGACCTACGCCCTTAAGTCATAACTGACAGTAATGAGGTTTAATGCCTCCATGGAGTAACTCCATGATGCCTCACAAAAGGGCACTAATATAGCGCATCGTCACGGTTTTGATCCTGGGGGCTCACAGTAACGAGGCCATTGCGTAGTCACTGAATCATGACTGTACGCAGCGGGGGCTAGGGTACGTCGACGCCCCCACAAATACAAAAAAAGAAGGAAATGCATTAAATTATCAACAATTAATTGCATTTTGCCCCGACCCCTAACATAATAAAATCCTCTATGTGGGCATGCCTTGAATCATATTGCATGGCCCTACAATAAAGAGAGAAGAGAATCACTATTCATAAAAAGAATAAGGATCGTTAATCATAAGGATTGCTATTCATAACGTGAGATGAGAGTCACTATTTATAATTCCTATTGAGGGTCATTATTCATAAAGACCGTTGTTCATAATACGAAACCCGGGCCGGTAGAATCGGCCCGTGGATCCGCGCCTGATTTTAGCCGTTTAATTACGGTCAGATTAGCATGTTTGGGTCTTTATTTGTGACACCACAGCAGAACACTAATTGGCGTGGGGTCGAGGGGGCAGAGACCCCGGAAGCTCAGGAGTTTTACGCAATAATAACGGTTAGAGGAGCATCAAGGAACCCGCATTAGGGCCATTGGTTGGGTCCAGGGGGCAGAGCCCCCAGAAGCTCAGGGGTTTAAGGCGTTTAGTTACGGCCAGATGAACATATTTTGATACCTTTTTTTACACTGGCATGACACCAATTGGCGGGGTTCAAGGGGGCGGAGCCCCCAGAAGCTCAGGAGTTTTAGGCATTAAAGTACCGTCAGATAGGCATCCAGGGGCCCGCCTTAGAGCCTTAGGTGGAATCAAGGTGGCAAAGCCCCCGGAAGCTTAAAGATGTTAGGCATTTAATCACGGTCAGATGAGCATATTTTGATACCTCATTATTTTGTGACACTGGCAGGTCACTATTTTATCTTTTTTTCTCTCTTTCTTTATATATCTATTTAATATACTTTTTCAAAAAAGTGTGGGGGGGGGGGCTCGAGGCTCCCGACGGTCTGCGAGCCCTGTCATGCCTCTTGATATGAGCAGATGTGGGGGCAACTGCCCCTCCCCACCAGTACGCCAGTGCCCGCCCCACCGATCTACACCTTGTCGGCGGGAAAATCGAAAACGATATCACCTACCTTCCTTCTTTCTCTTTTTTCTTTCCCTTTATCTCCTTTTCCATTTCCCTTCCTTCTTTTTTTCATTGATTAAGGGGGGGGGGTAGGGGGGAGGTCATTTGTGGTCCCCTCCCGATCTCCTTGTTTTCCCCTTTATTTTCTTCTTCCTCTTCCTTCTTTTCCATTCTCTCCTCTTTCTCTTCTTCCCCTCCTCTCTATCTCTCTCTTTTTGCGGGGGGCGGGGCAAGGTCGAGAATTTATCATAGATCTAGACTATACACCTCTTAAAGGCTCTGATATAACATCAACCTATGAAATTGGTGTGAAAAGTTTTTACTTAGCACTAGATCTAAGTTTAAGTTATTCTGGCAATCAATGATAAGCCTTATTGTCTTCGAAGCCACTATATTTAGGGAGTAATTTCTAAAAATGTTATGGTTGAGAAATTTATTATAGATCTACACCTCTAAAAGGCTCTTACAATATCAGCTTAAGAAATTGATGTGATGTTCATTGTTCACAATTTATGATTTTCTTCATTAAACGCATTATGTTCACCGTTTTGGTTGAATGCAATTTTAAGAACTCGCTCTTTTTTATGTTAGCTAAATGTCATGTTTATAATATCTCAAAGGTCCTTCCCATCATGCATAATAAATGAAATATGTTCTCTTTTACAGACACACTGTCTGAATTGGAAGAAATTGTACAAAACCTTACTGGAAAGGTTGGATGTATGGTGATGCTTCTGTAGTGAGTATTATCTTTTTCGTTTTTCATATTCACATGGGTCATATATTATACTGACTAAAATAAATTTAAAAAATGTATCTTTTTATCTCAAATTTGAAAAAGTAACTTTATACTAAAATAGGGGGAAATGGGTTTGCGTATAGCTAGTATCCGGTGGATCGGATGTTTTTAATGAAACAAGGTATATGATTTATTGATAAAATAGGACTGAAACACTACTTATGATTATAATATCTAACATAAAAATTATGTCGCTCAACAAAATCTAAAATTTTGAGTTAATGTATGCATCACAAATTAACATCATCCAAAATTGACGCCAAAAATCTCTAATTTTAGAACGTTCAGGACCTAAACAAAAACAATTTTCAAAATGATCTTGCATTCGTTGATTGGGATTCAGTCTATAAAAGAAAATTTTGACCGATTATGGGAATTATTTTCGTCGATAATGCTAAGTAACACACATGCTTAGTACATTTTTGTGAGACGACAGATTAATGGATTTCTTTGGATAAACGATGAATACTTGGCTTTAGCCCGAGAGAGGGACTTTAATAAAAAGAAGTTCGAACAACTTAAAGCTAAGATACCGAAATCCAATAACCAACCTAATCTTCCACAATCTTCTGTTCAATATAACCAAACTATAAAGTTGCACTGGGGAAAATAAACCTACTTTCGAAACAAATCGAACCATTTACAAATAAAAATTGTACAGGTTGTTTTTACAGGACTAAGCTTACAGAGAGTAGCAACGGTATTTTGGGAAAACTTGGAAGGATATGTTTGATTTACTTCCAAGCAACATTTTTCAGGAAGACAGTCATATTGTTATTATTAACATAGAAGTTATTTCTGATAAAATATTACAATAACAAATTCAATGAAATGGTTCGTAGTTTCGGCAGCGATATAGCTTCTATACAAAAACTGAAGATACGAAGTTCTTTGAAACTTTTTCACAAACAGCTTTTTCTTTTTAATTTGTTCACATTGACCCTCAGTTTGTACTAAAAGAGCTGAGTACTATCGATAATATAGGTTTTCCCGGCCAATTTCATCGAAGCGGCGACCATTCATGTTCGAGCAAATTTTCTCCACTCGTTGCTCCCCTGTTTCATGTTTATACTTTTTGCATTCAATTTCGTTTCGAGTCACCGAATTTTCGAAACAAGCACATTCAAATTAACGTTTGGTTCAGTCTGTTTGGAAATGCGTTAGTGTCATTCAATTTCGCCAAAGTTGAGTGGGAGGACAATTCTTTGGCGAATTGCGGTTTCATTTTCGTCTATGGGCAACCTCTTTCGCAATGGGGTCATTCAAATTAAAACTAGACCTCATAATTAGTGTATGAGGCTCGATGTTTTTTCGGATATTCACTTTTTCATGTTCATTTGTTTATTCTTTTTCTCTATGATCTTTTCTGACATGATTTCACATTATACAATGTTTTTATTGTCTGATATATCTATATTGCATTCAATATTTCTCTTTCTTTCGATCTTTATTTTTGATGAAACATTTCTTTATACAGTCATGTCTTCATATCTTTCATTATAAATGAGGTTATTTAAAAATAAACAAAAAATTATCAATCTGGATTAAGTAGGTAATCCTTCTTTCTTTTCATTTTACATTTTTTCTTTATTCATCATAGTATTTTGGTTCCATCATGTCCATGTCTAAAGCTCAACTCTACCGCTGTCCAGGATATGTGTATAATTATATAGCTTGCTCTTAGAAGAGAAGGCACAAATTGTGCACTTTCTCTGGGTACAGTTACCTGTGTAACGACAGATATCTGCTAACGAATACGCATAATGATTCCTTCAAGTAAACTTACTAACGTAGCATTACATTATTAAAACAGAAGTATATTAAGTGACAAATTAACATCAAATGAAAAGCAATGCACAAATGTCACATATGGATGCTTAATCACAAAATTGAATGCTCGAATACATACCACCGTCTGTCCGGCACGAATTTGAATGCTCTTTGCATGCTTTTCTAAATTGAATGCTCGTTGTGCACGTCTCCGTGACAAGAGTATGAAATCGCATGCTACTTAAATCAAATTGAACGACGCAATTAGCTTTTTGAATGTTGATCTACATAGTCATTCAATTTCGAACGAACTTGAATGAACGTAACGTTAATTCGGATGCTAAGTTTACGAAGTTGGGCGGAAAAACCTATACAAAAGCAATTGGTTTGGATGATTTATATCCTCTATTTTTTAAAATGGGTGCTCCTTTCATATCACAGTCTTTAACCTACCTATTAAACCGATCCTGGCAGACTGATCGCTTTCTAAAAGATCTCAAACAATCAAATCATATAACAAACTTCAGACATATTTCACGTTTGACATCTGTTTCTAAAATTTTGGAAAAAGCTGTTCACTCACAACTGTATTTTGTTTGCCCTCGAAAGTTTGAAATTGCACCCCCTCCCCCCCTTGGGCACCAGGGGAGGGGGCCCGTCTCCAAATAAAGGTCAAATTAACGTGTTTTTCCCTTTTTTTCCACAGGGGATCACCCTGGATCCGCCCCTGACCCACTCTCTTTTTTAACATCTGGACTGTAGCTACTTGTGCCCTATACACAGCTAACAATGCCTTAGTGGTAACCGTTGATCCCCCATGGTCCCCCTTTTCTTATGCTAATTTAGAGATGATTTGATGAGATAACCACCTACCAGTAACCATGCACGGAGGTCTAATCCCTCATGGGCCAAACTAGTGCAGATAGGCTTAAGCCCTTCAATCTGACTTTTAGTGCGTTTTAATCTGTGTTTGATTTTATAGTATCAGTGCAAGTATACACATTTATTCTCTCGTTTAATTTTTCAAATATAACTATATGCCTTGCTTAATTAGGTTCATTTTAATCAAGCTTGAATTTATGTAGTTCGTCTTTTCAAGGACATTAACAAATTTTGGAAGCTAATTAACCTTGCAATTAATAGAAACAGTAAAAGGCAGTGTAAAGCCAATTTAAACAATTAAACAACTTAAAACGAAAAAAGAGCACTGGACATGATGGAATTGCAATTATATACTATACTTAAACATATTATTTCCGAAAAAGTCACCCCTCTGACCTACCTCTCTTTATATGTGATGACGTACACTTTTTATTGAAAAGAGCCTAAAAGAAATACCTGTATTTAAAAAAGGTGACTCACGTGAACATGGGAATCATAGACCAATTTCTTTACTTACCTCTTTTTCCAAAATATTGATAAAGCTTGTGTTTACCCGAACTATAAATTCCCTTACACAAACGATTTACTTCGTAATGTTCAATTTATATTTAAACACAAACAAAAACAGTTATTATCTAGAAACACGGGTGACATAAATCATGTTAAAAGTACATTTTCTTTATGGGTTTAAGTATCACTATACGCAACCCTTATTTTGCCCTACCTAATTTAGGGGATTTCAGCATCGGAAATTTTCTTGTAAGACTTTAATGGATCGAATATTAACTTTGAAGAAGCGTGTTTTTCGTTCCCACACTAGCCACTTATTTTTTACAAGACAACATTATTTAAATTGATGATTTGTATTCTTGGTACCTCGGTATCTTTATGTTCCAAGTAGTAAAAAACGAGTTGCCTCTCCCGATTTCCTCAATTTTTCAAAATAATAACGAGATATATTTATACCCGATCGACAGTCGAATCAATTCTACCTTCCTCGAAGGAGAACAGCTTTCGCACCATTTTTTAAAAATATTTACACCGGTCCAGTATTTTGGAATAGCATAAATCCATCTCCTAAACCGAGTACCTGTCTATATACATTAACAGTAAAGCTGAAACTTAAGCTGTTAAACACATATGCGTGAATGTATGCGTCGTCACCGGTCAGCCGCATTGTTGACATTAGGGACTTTTCGATTTGCACAACAAGAACGTGGACTACAACGTGTGAAATCATTTAAAGGCACTAGCAGTGCCTTAAAAGGATGTGACACGTGACTGCCATTGCTTTAAAAAGGAAGTCACACGTCCACGTCCACGCAAATCGAAAAGTCCCTTTGTTGACACGTCGGTATGCATGAATCTTGGTTTGTCTGACTCTCGACTCAATCACTTTCTCCCACATTCTGCTGATCTAACATTCTTTTCTTAGAGCTTTTGCAATCACTCATTTTCCTTTTCTACCCTTCTTTCTTGTTTGCGTTTTACTATTTGTGCCGTACCGTATACATTCTGATCGACGAGGAAGTGATAGTTTGCCATCGCCTGAAACCAAAAAGTGATTATTTGCTTTATATTCCACATCTAAAACAATTTCACTACCAAAAGAAAAGGACGTGTATGCATCTACATGAAAGACATCAGGCCCAAATGCACACACAAAAAGTTAAAAGTTTAACCCAACCCCTTGAGGGTACGGTGCGCGCGTGTGTTTGCTTTAATTGCGCTTATTGGTAATGCGCGCTTAATTACGCCTGTTTTAGTGCCCTTTTGGATAAAGTGCGTTGCCTGTGTAGATAGTACCTTTATTTTCAGTGGAAGTGCGTTGCACTGTGTAGATATTAGTACTATCTTTCATCACGTGATCTACTTTTGACCAATCGTAGAGCAAGATTCTTAGTATGTGGAATATAATTCCAGTTACACCACGGTTGATAACTGGTCTGTGAGCATATTTCCAGTTAAGCCAGTTGATAACTGAATGTTGGCATATTTCCAGTTGCACCAGTTGATAACAGTTCTGTGGGTATATTTCCAGTTGCACCAGTTGATAACTGACTGTTGGCATATTTCCAGTTGCACCAGTTGATAACTGCATGGTCCGTGGGCATATTGTAGTTGAACCAGTTGATAACTGGTGCATGGAAATGTTTCCAATTGAACCAGTTCGTAACTGGTCTGTGGGCATATTTCCAGTTGCATCAGTTGAAAACTGGTCTGTGCATGGCATATTTCCAGTTGTACCAGTTGATGACTGTACTGTGGGCATATTTCCAGTTAATTTCCAATTGCAACAGTTGAGAACTGGTCTGTGTTTGGCATATTTCCAGTTGCACCAGTTGATAACTGGTCGGTGGGCACATTTCCAGTTGGCCGGTTGATAACTGGTCTGTGGTCATATTTCCAGTTGCACCAGTTGAGAACTGGTCCGTGGGCATATTTCCAGTTGAACCAGTTGACACCAGTTAATTTGCATAATGAATATGGGGTGCGTGCACATCTATGTATTCATACAATTTATCTGAATTTACAACATATTTCTTAATTACTAATGATTTAGTTATATGCAATTCATTTCGAAAATGCTACAAAATATAAATTGCAAATTATTAGGAAATTTAACTACTTCGTGTAAATTACATTAAATTTAACATGCATTAGGGAAAACATTAACTATGAACTAACAAAGATTCGATAAAATACATTGAATTGATCAAGTTATTTATACCAATGCCTTTACGTTGGAAATTGCAAACTATCTACTGGGCTGTTGCCATTGGGCAAAATTAATTAGTACAAGTTCTACTTATACCTTAAATAACTAGTTAAGTTTTTCAACTGGAGGTATCAACTGGTTGGCAGTTTTGCCAAATGGTCTAACTGGTCCAGTTAAACCAGTTAAATCCAACTGGTAACCCTGGAAATTGAAATAGGCCAGTTCACCCAGACCAGTTGAATTCTAACTGATCCAGTTGGAATTCAACTGGTCAAATTTTAACTGGTCCAGTTAGAATTCAACTGGTCTGGTTCAACTGGCCCATTTCAATTTCCAGGGTTACCAGTTTGCCTTAACTGGTTCAGGGAGAGTATATGTGGGGTGGTCTGGAAATGGTTAGACAACAAAGTCATCCTTTGGTTGTGGGGCCGGGATTAAAGTCTGTCTGCTCTAGGTTGTCCAGGGGGATTAGACCTCCCTGCATGGTCACTGACAGGTGGTTATCTCATCAAATCAGCTCTCAACTAACATAAGAAAAAAGGGGATCATGGGGGACCAACAGGCACCGATTAGGCGTTTTTTCTTGCTCGGCAGTCGTAACAACATTATTTAACATGTATTTCATGTAATCATGATGATATAAATGGATAACCGTTAAAGGTAATACAAAGATTTGGGAAATTTTGAAAATTGGGTGGATAGTGAATCTTTACAATTTTGATATATTTCGATGCCCCTGTGGATGTATTATAAGCACTAAAAAAATAGCCCCTAAAACACTTCTGTTTTCGAGAAAAATTGAATATAAAAATTTACCGGTGCTCCCGGTAAATTTTGATAAATTTCAAATAGCGCCTATGGCCGTACAATGGTAGCTGCGACCATGAAAATATCTGAATATGTAATTGTGATATATAATTTCCAAACGGGAATAGCTAATCGGTCGAATTAAGTCAAGAAACATTGTTTCATAGCTAAATTAATATCTTGACCTTGAGAGGGAGCTATACAACATAAAGAGTTTATTGTTAACATTTTTATAACTTTAGACTCAATTTCAACCGCGACAACGATCATTGAATTTTGTAGGATCGCATATGCTTCAAATATGTTAATTTGAACCAAATTCGTGACCCCATACCAAAACTTTGTAATACCTTTAATCTCTCTCAAACGTAGTTTCACTTTCTCAAAATATATTCTTATCACAACCAGTGACTTTGATACCTTTCAAGAAAGTCTGTATTTTAGACCAAAAGATTATTGTTATACACCTCGAAAAAATAATGTCTATTTCTTGAGAGGGTGTTCATTGAGGGGGTCACAATGGACTATTAGTACTTAAAACAAACAAAGAAACAAGCAAAAAGTGAGATGAGTGCGTGTTGAAGTGTTGTATTTTGTATTGCCATTGGTAAGGAGTATTCGCTATACTGCAAATGGGAAATAACACGTAAGCCGTCGCCTTAATCATATTAATGGAGGGAAACGTAATGGCACTCTCATTAAACTCCTCTTGAAGACATGGTATCTCACTATCTGCAACATACGCCAATATCAATATCAATTCAGATATATATATAAATCAGATATCAATATATATATTCAGATATCAATTTACTGGTGCCAGTTAATTTCTTTTTCAATTGCTTCCATTGATTTCGTCATTAATTATCGTTTTAATTAATATTATCGTTTTGTTTTTGATTAATTATCATCATCAATATTGTTATTATCATTATCATCATAATTTGTCATACTATAGTCGATAGTGTTATTTTGTATGGATTAACATTAATTATATTTGTATTGTATATTTCACAGTGTTATATTGACAAATTCAAACTGATTGTAAACTTGTCCAATACCCCAATGTGGGTGACATGAGAATAAATTGTCATTGTCATTTTCATTGCCTGTTTTAGGTGCTTGTATACTTTAAGAGTGCGTAGCATTCAACTTAGGCGAATAAGAAAATTTAAGAAAGTTGGCAAATGCATTTTTGAGCACTTAGAAATGGAGAGCTTTAAGGAAAATCATTTATGGTCTTGAGGCGCAAAAGGTATTCCCCTATCGGTAAAAAAAAACACTCCATCTTCTTACATTTGAGGGAGTGTAGCGAACTAGTGAGCAAAAAAATGTACACTTTCATTTGCAGAGAGTTTACTCGTTAGATAACTAGGACGCTTATTATAAACGTTTTTGTGTAAAACAATAACAGTTTTGTTGTGAGGGGAAGGGGCGGCTTTTGGGCGGGGAAGTGCAAAATCAAATTGTATGCATTTTGTTACGAAACTTTCAACCACCACCTAGTGAATAATAATGATTCGGAATCGGTGCATATTCTCATTTTTATCTTCAGCCCGTCTTACATTAGACTGTTCCCAGAATGGATCAGGATTGCAAAGAAAGTTACAGGTGAGTTTGACTCAACGTTAAGTAGGACAATAGACGGAAGACATAGAAAGGCGCATTTTTTATACGATTTCCAATTACATTGTTCGTACAAATCTATCTACCGAATTAACAAGTGAATCAATACATTAAGAAATGAATACATATATTGGCCTGATTTAACTAGCCAAGTTACTTTCACGCATCAAACTTGTGTGTGTGCAGGTTGGAAATACGGTATGTTGCGCTGTTTGCACTGATATTATTAATGGCTAGATATCTATGCGTCCCCTATGTGTCAGGCGCGGATCTACGGGGGGGGGGGGTTAGGGGGTTAAACCCCCCCCCCCTTGGGCGGCCCCCCCCCCCCAAAAAAAAAAAAAAAAAAAAAAAAAGAACGTACGCTGGAGAGAAACCCTTTCAAGTGCAAATATTGTGAGAAGATATTCAACTCATCTGGTAACCTAACCAAACACATGATAACTCTGTGTATTAAACTGTTACTTGATTTAAAAAGACGTTATCATGCACTGCTTTTTATGGTCTCCATTGTGTTAATAGATGCCAGGAAAACATCACTTACGGGGTTCAAATAAACACCCCCGAAAAAATCGGCTCGCCGCTTCGCGGCTCGTGGACGATGCTCCGCATCGTCATTATTTTGGTCAAACCCCCCCCCCCCTTAGCAAAAAGCTAGATCCGCCCCTGTGTGTGACCGGGCTTTGATTCATGAATCGTATGTTAATACTCGCCTCGTAGACGACCTCGTATTGAAAATTGGAAAAGCTCGTGTGCCTAACTTTTGTCAGGATTTTTGATAAGCTAGCGAGCTGACACAGAATGCACAACGTGTTGCTAGCGCGGCGCGTATACAGGGCGTGTGCTCCGCGTATGTCTGGCGTTGGTCTAGCGCGCTCTGCGCGTGTCTGGCGTCCTTTTGGCGTATACATTCATGCGATGAGCTCCGCGCACACTTCTCAGCATGCTCAAAATATCCCGACGCGGACAGCGAATGACGTCGAATGCATAGCGTTGGACCAGCGTGTTCAACGAACGAGTAACGAATGATGACGCACACCTAGCGAACGACAACGCATGTATGCTGATGATACGGTAATATATTGTTCAGCACATGATACTATAGAATTGAGTGAGAAGATAAATGAAGACCTAGAATATGTTAAAAAGTGGTTGATACAAAACAAACTAAATTTGAATATAAAGAAAAATGAATACCTTTTTTTTCGGTACGAAACAACGTCTGGATAAAGTTAAAGATAATAATATAAACATTACTATAGATAATACTGTGTTAACTCGAGTTAGTAAGTGTAGACACCTTGGGGTAATTTTAGATGAAAGGTTATCATGGCAAGAACATATTAGTACTATTCATAAAAAAGCAAGTAACGGATTATATATGCTGAAATCTATAAGAAATATAGTAAATGAATATAAAATGAAATTGGTTAATAATTCACTAGAATTGTCTCACTTAAATTATTGTGATGTTGTATGGGGTGGATGTGGAAGTACACAGAAAAACAAATTACAAAAAAATCAGAATAGAGCAGCACGAATAATTAATAGGTCCTCTTGGTATTCCTCATCAGATGAAAATTTAACAAGACTAAATTGGAATACACTTGACAATAATAGAACAAAGAATGTAGCAATTATGATGTATAAGATTGTCTCAAAACAAGCTCATGCGTATTTAGTAGAAAGGTTTATATTTGCTGACCATACATACAATACACGTTCAAGTCTGTATAATGTGAAAAGAATAAGACCAAAGACTGAGACTATGAAAAGATCTTTTAAATATAGAGGGGCCTTAACATGGAATAACTTGCCACATGATGTACAAGGTGCTAAATCGTTAACTATTTTCAAGGCAAAGCTGACGTAATACGAAATAAGTGTGCGGGGAGGGACTAACTTATTAGTTTAAGAGAGCTATGTTGTTGTTCGTTTTTAAGGTCTTATAGTTGTATACATATCTTCATAATTTCAACCTATTTATTATTCTTATTTATGTTATATAACTCCTACGCAATATGTTTTCAAATGTCTAATCGTGTGCAATATGATCTTTGCAATACGATATCAGTTTTTGTCTCTTTAAAATCAAAAACAATTATATACGTAGTATTTAACTGATCCATATTCATAATGCTCTTAAGTATTTATTATTATTCCATAACTCATTTTACTTCTACTTAATATGGAATACGCATTTGTTTTAATTTCATAATTATTACACATTCTACATTATGTGTGTTTTCTTTTGTTTATTGTTTTAAAGTTTGATTATTTAATATTTAACACAAATACGTAATATGTTCTTAACTTATTAATAATCTTGTTAAATTTCTTTTTGTTTTTACTTTATATATATATATATATATATATATATGCAAACAGATTATGATGATCATAACTTATTTCAATTGTTTATCTTTTGGGCTTACCAATATACTGTAGTTCTAATTAAGTAAAGTGTTTTTAGCTTATTTCCTATATATTGTCGTGTTTATATGTCATGATTATGTTGTTTTTTTATCGACACGGCCCTGATTGAAACCAGTCTGCGAACTGTTTCGGGCTTTTACCGTGTATAAATAAAATAAACTCAAACTCAACTCTTTCTCTCTATGTTTCTTTCCCTCGGTACTTCTCTCACTCGATTATGCCAGTACTACAACCCTTGAAGTTAAACTAGGTACATTGTTGAAAGCGATGAAAAAGTTGCATAATTTTTGTATGAAATGTTACTTATTGTATTCTACCTACTGTATTCACCCTCTAGCATGCAAAAGATCCTGAAAAAAATACTCAAACCACAAAGAAATGTATGGTTTTCTTTGAAGGCATCACTGTGCGACACCCTCTAACATAGATTAACAGTAAATTCTCCCAACCATTTTAGAAATTTCACAACCGTTTTTCCATGAAAAAAAGACATAAGACAGGTTTTTAAACATCTGTCAACATCTTTATGTCTGGAATGGTATAAAGAGCCAATTCATTGCTTTGTGATAATTTACATTCACCTAAAATGTAATAACATTGTAATAATGTAGTTGGGAGAACGAAGGAATCAATCAGATCAGTTTTTCCCAATTTATATAATTATTAATGGTCCGTTTTCACTCAAACTTTCAGATTATCTTTGATTATACATTTAGCATTGAAGTCAATACCTTAGCACCACTTTCTCTTATCTGAACACTGTTACCAAGTCCCTTTAATATGTCACACAGCAAAGTCAATGAGAATATTAAAAAAACACGAACAGGGATGAATGGAGCACGGTCAAAATACTACCCCCTCCCCCCCCCCCCAAAAAAAAATGGATTAAATTGATATACGTGTAGTATATGTAGAAGCCATTACATGTTCATAACTTTAAGTGTACTCTCGATTACATTTTTTTTTGTGGATTTGATAGGTCGCGCCCCTCGTTGCGGCCTGGTTCATTTCCGTGAAAATAACGCCATTGAGCAGGCTAAACATGCACTACAAAACCTTGGGGTCACTGAGATCTATGGTGTACCTTACTACGAATGCTCAGATGATAAACTGCTGCAGCTGCTTGAACTGCTACATGGATGTCTGTGTGAAGCTGACGTAACGATGCTCTACAGGAACCCCACATTTCAGCAACTTTGTGAGCAAGAGAGAAAAGAGGCCGCAAAAGCAAAGAAGAGGCACGAAGAAGAAATCAGTGAGCAAGAAGAAAAAAAAAAGTTACTTCAAAGAAGAATTACAGAATTAGAGCAGGAACTCAACGAGTTCCGTGCAAATCGCGAAAACAAAGTGAGTGAATATGGAGGTCTGAAAGATACCATGAAGGTTGAACAAGAAAGTCGTGAACATAGTGAGAGTGCTCTGATAGAAAACGAGAAAAGGGCAAAACAAGTTATGGAGATGTACAAGCAGAGGGAGATAGAATTAGAGGAGAAACTTAAATCGAAGGATCTGCATATCGAAACAATGGTTGGAAACCTACAGAGGTCAGAAGAGTCGGCACGCTGTCAGGTTGAGCAACTACAGACCGAAATCGAAGAAATGACGAAGAAATTGGAGTCGCAGCATCAACGTTTGGAGCAACTTGAGCGTCAGACCCAGGAGCTGAGAAGAAAAATTCGACAAAAAGGTGAGATGCAATCATCAGAGCAGAAGGAGATAGCAGCTAGAGGCACGTTAATAGAGTTCCATACACTGGGGGGTCATATGGAAAGCAAGCTCAGGATGGTTAAACTGTTTTTCAACTTTTGTTCTTGAGTCTTATCACTCTGTAATCTCATTTTGTGTGTAGATTAAACTCTTTAGCCTTATCTTAATTTTGAATATAAACTATCAAATTTATTATATCATATTTATTATATCTTATCACAAGTTGTCAAAACGAAAATCTAAAAATATCCCATGGACTAACCGCCACGTGCCACAACGTTAGTCATTACGTATCTCTTCTGTATTATGTATGGTAATCCATTTCCTATTCCTGCCCTATCCTTTCCTATGTTGCTTGTGCATAATAGTAATATACACCCATGTAGTAGGCCTAGAACAAACGTACCTTGGTCTCACGTTTTGCCCCAGGTATAGTGGAATAGGTATTAACAATACTTTGGTTATATAGTGATACATTTTGATAATGCTCGGTTTGAATTAAAAAGAACAAATATTGAAAAGACGTTTACGTTTGTTTTTTTATGAAGAAAAGAGGGCCGGACTTTATACAATCAAAGATAATATTTTTTTTCGGATAGAATAAAAAAAAAAAAAAAACGTGCATTTCTGGAGAAATACCAATTAATTTTCCATACCTTAAGTTGATGGTAATTCTCACTGTTAATGTTGTTCGCGTTCTTACTCTCCTCTTCAAAGAAGAAGAAGAAGAAGATACTGTAGAAGACCATCGTCAGAAAATAGAAGATTCTCGACATCTTTCCGGAATAGATAGCACTCCATCAGGGTCATCTGAAGAACAGACCGATGTACTTGAGGCTACATCAACCCCTGGCCAACCTCATTTAGATGACACGTCTTCTCAGAACCAGCGGGAGACAGCGAATGAAGGTATGGACAAACATCCTAAAATAGTGTCAAACTACAGCACTGTCGATGTACTTGGGACATCCGAAGACATATCCTCCCGTGGTAAACACAGGAAGGTTTACACTTAGCAATGAATTTTATTACAAACAGGTTATACATTTGTTTGAAATTAATTGCGTTTCAATAAAATTGAACGTTTTCGAAAGATGAGTGTTATACAAGTATTAACACATAACACACTTTCCTCAAGTGTACTTTATGAATACTATGTCATGTACATCATCGTATTGGTGAGGTTGTTTTCTATGGTTATATGGTCAGTGATGACAATATTGATCCAGGTTATAACCAATAACAAAATATATATTATAAATGATATAGATTTCTGTTTACTCTGGGGTTTGTGTAAAATAAATCGAGTCCTTAATCTTATCTTTTCCCATCTCCAACAAGCAGGTGGATTGGCAGGACTAGCATCCCCTCAGAAGAAAAGAGCAGCGCAATGGCCCTCAGGAGGACAGACCATAGCACAGGAGCCTTCATCAACCATTGACCAACCTTATCTAGACGACAATAACCATAGACAGCAGGCGAGTGAAGGCATGGACCAACATGCTGAAGAAGTGTCAAACCAAATCACTGCTGACCTAGATGACACATGCGAATACATACCGTCCGGCACCAAGCTTACCAAGGGTAGGTACCCTTAGCATTCTATTTGGGTTCAAAACGAGTATCGGCCTTATTTAAACATATTTGTGGCTTACACCGAGTAATAGCATCGGTTGATCGATCTGTATTGAAAAACCAGTCAGAAAAAATCTTGGTACCAGTGGGACTTGAACCTGCATCTACTGCTTGTCGGGCAACGACTCTACCACCAGGCCATCACTGGTCTATGGCACAGTCACGATGAACTAGAACAAATACCTAAGCTCTCCTGATTCATTCTGACTCATTAATAATCATTAGTCCGCCATAGGACAATAACATTGTCTGACTAATAGTACTGGTATTAACAAAGATTGTGGCACACTTACGCACCCATCTTCATTTTGTATGTGTCCCTATGGTCTGAAAATGAAGATGGTACTGATGAGTAGGATTATGGTGAACATGATAGTGATGCTGATACCTCAGTCACACCGACGATACCGACACCAGACACCCATTGCCGAAAATAAGTCGGTCTTGAGAAGGTCTGCCGGTGTGACTGAGGTATGATGTTGGTTCTGGTGATGATGGTGTTGGTTGTGGTGAAAATGATAATGATAATGGTGGTGATTATGGTGATCACGACGTTGATGTGGTGATGCTTTTGGCGATGACGATAATAATAATAATAGCCTAATAGTCCACTCCAAATGTTATTAAACCGAAACGTAAATTCTTTTTGCCCAATTGATCGTGAGCCCGGCAGCCACTGAGCAGCGCCAGATCGACGTTGCTCTATCCCTTATTGTTGAACGCCAAACAGGTAGTAACAACTCCCATCTGTTAACGTCTTTTGGTATGACGCAGCTGGGGTTCGAACCCACGACCTCCCATTTGTGAGACGGATGCTCTACTGACTGAGCCATCACTCCGGTGACGGTGGTGGTGATGGTGGTGATGGTAGAGGTGATGATGGTAGAGGTGATGGAGATGATGGTAGTGATGGTGATCATCTTAAAACTCTTGAACACATGCTAGTCAAGTAGATTATGCAATCTGTTACACTTGAGGAAAGGAACAACTTTGTATATCCTACCAACTATTATTTTTCAGATGGCAAGAACGTCCACTGGGATTTTCTGACAGACAGTCCTCATGAACTTAAACTTCAAGATAATGAAGTAGGAATATCATGCGGCATCAAATTTTTGCCGTCTGGAGCCAAGCTCAGCGAACCTATCAAGGTCACATTGGATCATAATGCACATTTCACCAATCCAAGACGTGCAGAGATCGTCTTCTACACTCGCAACAAAGGTCTGGGGCATATGGTTACGGTAGCAAATGAGCTCCAGGTTAGGTCTAGCCTTGGGGATATGGTTAGGGTTAGGTAAAGTGTTAGCTACAGGGTTGAAGTTAAGGATTTGTGTAGTGTAGGAAATGCAAGCTGATCAATTATCCCAAGAGCAAATATTTTACAACCTTTACAACAGCTCAAATGGCTTTTTCATCCAACAAAAGACTATTTTGAAATAGAAATATAACAATGAATATACGTAAAAGTATCGTTAACATTAACAATAGGTAAAATACATGTCACCTTCAGTTTACGTTCTCATTTGATTCTTATTTAGAAGATAATTATACGCCCCCCCCCCCTTTGCTCCCCTCCACCAAACAAAATATGGGAAATAGGAAGAAGAAAAGTAATGGGCTTATAAACATTGTTCTACTCCATAGTGAGACTTGATGCATGCAAAATCCAACGACGTACACGTTTAACATAAACCAAACGTTTGTGTTGTAAATCTCGTTTGTCTAGACTCTAAAACTTTTGTGAGAATTCCCGCATCCACCGACGGATACCCACGTTGTGACGTCAGATCAAAGGACTTGGATCTCTACGTAGATCATTTCTGTAGTTGGTGGATTGTGGCCGTTACCAAGCGGTACTTCATCGGAAAGAGGGTCAACTGCACGCCATATGTAAAACGACCTGTCACAAAAGGGAACACGCACTTAGTGCAACTGTGCATATATGACGATCTCTTGAATGTTATTAAGGTGAGACAGAGATAAGGGCGTTGGGCCATTGGTATATAATGTTGGATATGGGGGGGGGGAGGAGAGGCAGAATAGGGACACATTTTCATATTTTGTTACTTAATGTGTAATAAAAGCCCTCCGGAACCATTCCTAGCATTCTAACAAGAAATTACATATTCGTATATAGGTTTATGTATATATATTTATATATATATATATATACATATATAAAGTAAGAGAGAGATACAGAGAGATTGAGAGGGGGTTTATTACCTTACGTTATGTTTTCCTCGAACAGAAAACAAAAGAAGAAATGGAGGAGTACAGAAAGCTGTCTGCGTCCCAGCAAATGTTCATAGAATGGAAGTGCGGTGATATAACTATCAAGTTGTTCGATGGCCCAAAGGAAAATGAAAAGAAAATTGACGAAAAGGTATGTTCTGTTTTTCAAAGCTAGAGGTATATGTAAAATTAAGTACAATAGACTATTTTTAAAATGTAACGAAATTGAATGCAGAAGCCTAATTCGCGATTCACACTCTGACTACTAAGATGTAATTATTCGTGACAGGAGGATGAAACAATTGATAACAAGGCACTTTCAAAGATTGGTGCATTTAATGCAATAACATTACGAACATGGTGTATTGTTAGTATGTTATTGCATTGACGCTTTCGCCAATGCCTTTTTTCGTTCGCGTTCTGTATTCTCATTCTTTTTTAATATTATTTTTCAAAATCCCATTTGTTTTGCACGCAGTGCTTGTGAGCCCTATCCAGGTCGCTTCCTCCATCCTAATTCCTGTCAAACTTGATAGGCAAAATTTGCGGCATCCAATCAAGGGCTCCAATTTTTTCGATTGCCCAAATCACTCATGCGTAACCGTCCAAGTGCCATTTCGTCCGGTTCTGGACCGTTTTAAGGCCTTTCTTTCTTCCTTCGTATCTCCACTATCGTAGATGCGACAGACTTCTAACAAATTCCTCTAGAAAGTCTTACACATGTTTATGCTATTTCATCTGCAACGAACAACCTTGTCTTTAAAATGCAAGTTTCCATGAAACCGAAATAGCATCTATCACAAATCGCTAAAATTCTTTTATCATTTACCCTAAAAATCGAAAAATTATTTTCAATATTATTATACTCGGGCATAATTATGCGATTTATGTAACATTAGCAAATATTCTCGTTTCATTTAGAGTGTGCAGTCATGTCTCAATTTCAGTTTCAGTTTTTCAAGTTGTTTTCATTGAATCCCTTCTTCTTTTAAAATAGATACTAGGTACAAGAGATATTAACCTCGTCGAAAGGAAACTATTCCCCTTTGAAGTGAACCCACTCGAGTCCGAGGCAAGCCAAAAGATTCTCAAATTCACCTTGGATCAACAAGAGTCTCCCTCTTACCCTACTCTGATTTATTTCAACTTGACATGTGATGGTACGTATAATTGAGGGACCAATAGCTGCGCACTTTGATCTGAAAGCCTAAAAGTTCTTCTAATTCTGTGATTTAAGATAATGTATGGTGGAACTTAGTGGACTTCCGAGAAACGTTACGACTGACGGATGTCTATACAATACGTGTTTCATTTGAAGTAACTTTCGATCCCCATTAAAATTCTGTCTAACACAATGAAAGGTTTCATAAGCTACCAACGTGTGACAAATTAATGCAAATCTTGATTTTGCAGATGATTAACGTAAAGTTTACTCCTCAATTTCAATTTGAATTTCAAACTATTGACGATCAAAATGTTAAAAAAGGAAACATATATTTGGACAGGATAACCTGTTATTGTGGTTAATGAGCTTTTTTAAAAGAGGTTCTAGGAAAAACAGATATGCATGAATCATACCGTATTTCGGTTATATAATTTATTTGAATACAAAAGAAAATCAACAGTGTTATAAATTATGACAACTAAATCAAAACGCTGACAGACATGATTTTAAAACATTCAACAACCTGTATAAACACGAACGAGTTCCACAATTGCTTTAAGTGAGAACCCGCGAATGAATGAATGCCGACTGCGATGAATTAGGCATATACAGTATACATAAGTGGTAAAAGGTGAATGAATCATAATGATAAAAGGATACACATATTCGAAGCTTAAGATTTCTATACCAAAAAGCTCATCTGAAACATTTTCTACTTTTTCTACTGTTTATGCTCGTTTGCTATTTGAAGTTTGCTATCCTTACGCGATTAAAGAAGTAATTTTTAACATAAACATTTCTTTAAAGGAGTATAGTGCAGTTTAAACCGGATATAGCTTTTTACATATTTCGACAGTAGATCAGGCATTGTGAGGAGTACAGCGCCCTAAATAATAGAAGCAAACAAATGGTGTCTGTTAAAGAGTAGCAAAAGTCAATAATAGTACGTTAAGTGATATGCTACACTCCCTTTACGACTAACCTAAAGCATTTACCATAGTGGACTTGACTTTTAAATAATTAAAATACTTGTACCCTGTTATACTGGCAACGACAGCAACAACAACAACGAAAAGAGCAACAGCAACAGTGGAAACAATAGGACCAGCAGGAGCAGTTGTCCTTTCCACGCATGCCTGTTTACAAGCGGCAGAGGTTTCACCGCAATCAGGGTATGTAACCGATCAATAATATATTTGAAAGAGCAGGGACCAGTTCTTGTGAAAATGAAAAGCATTTTGTGCGCTTTGTCAATCTTTATATTTCAATTTGGAAAAATATCGTACAATAAATGGCGCCTAAAATGGATTCTTCCTCAAAATTCCTTTTTTGGGGCATAATCAGTCTTGAACAATCTGATTGTGTGAGCACCTGAACATTTTCAAGAAGAGGAATGTTTTCATTTACAGTGTCACTAAACTGGGTATCAACGGGTCCATTATTTCATCTCTTGTTTTTCTTATTTTACCGATAAAAAGTTAAGAAAACTGATTAGCCATTCTGAAAGCAGAATCATACAATGGGAGTTGGCTTGACTTCTTATTAAAGAGTGAATGGATAATGTGATATACCTCCCAACTTAGCGTTAAAAAAACTTCTTTAGCAATATCCGTGACTTGGCATACACTTATATTACAAATTTCAATCTGAGTCCAGTCTTTTTTCGCCATTTCCATTCTGCCTTACGGCAATGTTGGCGTGCCACAAGCACAGACTCATTGAACTAAGGTCTACGTAACTTCAAAGGGCGAGACTTGGTTTCCGACGGAACATAGGTATGAAGTACCTTAGTGAGTCCAGTAACATACAAATCAAATAAGGATATATTATCTAATCCTGCAGATTGAGATGACATTAAATCATTTAAAGCATTAGTGAATTGAACTGTATTGATCTTGCGATAGTTGCGTAAGGAAAAAATAATATAGATTGGGTCTGATTTCTGTTTAGCCAGCTAAAAGCATCTCATGTAATGATCAGATGTGCATGTATCGACTGTATGCTATATATTATATAGCACATGTGTTGGAAAATCTTTTTATAGCTTAAATAGTATACCAATATTGCGTTACATTTTGCGTTAAAAAATTATATAATCTGTTGAATTTATTTTTTAAGAGAAGCTTGGTAATATGGATATTGGACGATATTTTAACATAGAAGAGGGGTCATCTTTTGTATAGATTGGTATTACTTTAGATGTCTTAAAAGAGGCTGGAACAACACCAGAAGACAGTGTAGGATTTAAAATGTGAACCAGAGGTGATATGACACTGCCTATATTTTTCGAGTAGATGGGTGCTAACTTCATCATGGCTACAACAATGTCTTGATTTTAATGAGCGAACAATATTTAATATTCTAATAAAATCTGTCGGATATAAAGAGCGAAGGGTAAAATGACTCTGGCAGAAGCCTGATCATGGCCTACATTTACAAATATTATTTTACAAAAATTGCTATTTCATCTGGGTCATCTAATTCGTGATCATTTATATTAAAGGTTTGTTGAGTGTACGACTCTTCTTCTATTAAGCAGTTCATTTATGACATTCCATGTAGTTGATACATTGCCTTCAGCATTTTTGAGGTTTTTTTGAAAAATATCATCTTTTGAGGAGAGCCTTTTGGTACTAGTGAACTTATTTCTATATTTCCTCTAACTTCTTATACGTGAATGGGTAGGGTGGTTTAATCTAAGTTTGAATAATTTGTTTATTTTCTTTATGGATGTGAGCATTCCCTTTGTTACCTATGGGTTTAATAGGTTGTTTTATTTACCTCTATTATTAAGCTTTGGGAGACATGTATTAAAGTACAATTCAAATTTTGTCCAAAATAAGCAATATGCATCATTTGTGTTATTGCACGATAAAATATCTTCCAAATTTTCGGATACTACGTTTTCCGATTAGTCGAGATATATTCCGCTCAGTAAATCTTTGGACTTTAACTTTTTTGTTCGCTTATGGAGGTTTAAGTAGTTCTTGAAATATTATGCACAGTGGTCTGAGATCTCATAATATATTCAACCTGACCTAAGGAATCCGAATTCTATATTAATACATATATTGTCTATGATGATGAGCGGGTATCTATCCTTGTAGGTTTATCAATTGTTGACAAAAGTGCATTATAGTACATAAGTGTATGTAATTGGTTGGTGTTATTATTGTCATTCATAAGGTCAATATTGTAGTCATCCATTATTACATATAACTTTATTTTCATCATTAAGGTTATGTAATTAAGTACCAATGTCATATATGAATAGGGCTATATTATTATTGTTTGGAGGTCGGTGAATTACACATATAATAATGTGTTTTTCTATACCCATATCGATTTGGACACAAAATAATTCTGCACTATTATTCAAAAGGTGAACATCTAGGCTAACTTTACATGATAATGTTTGAAATATCTTTCTTTTCATATTTGGATAGAGTATGAGTCGGAGATATAATTTCATGTCTCATTTGGCCATTAAGTATTATCGTGACATCATCATAATGGCCTTGGAACTTAAAATACAAATTTGTATATAATGACGTCAATATATTTATGGACAATTTATTTTTATCTCTTTAAATATTTATCAATTTTCTTTCAAATTTGATTTGTTGTACCTGGGACAATTTTCTACAAGATCAGTTGTCACTTTTTTTTTTCATTTTGATGACGTCATCATAGTGAACATTTCATTTAAAGGTCACATGTCAGAATCTCCTTAATTTGAGTGTTATGCCTACGAGAGGTGACTTTTTCAGAAATCTTAATTCTACATTCCAGTCTTGTTTGAGCAATATCTTGATTATTGCCTTATGATTTTTATTCCAGGTTCGGATACGTTTTAGCTGAGAAAACTCTCTACACAAAAGAAAAGATGACGTTTATTTTGTTATCAGATGGGTGAATCATGGGGATATTTTAACTACAACATGTGATTGAGGATCGCATTTTCTGTTTACATGTTATGTCTATGTGGAGTATTTTGGTATAGTGGATATTGATAAAAGGCACGAGTGTGCCCTCTGACTGAATAGACATTATAGTTTGTCAGTTGACTAAATCACATCAACTGGATGTTGCAATTGTCATTATCCCTATCACCATCATACTGCAACATCAATTCGTCCCATATAATATATGATTCTACTCTCCTTCAATGATGTGTATAGTCTCCCAGTTATTCAGGTTAAAGATGAGGTTGAGTTCTGGTCATGCGATTGCATTGTGAAAGAAACGGTGTGGAACGGACCAGAAAAGGTTGATCATCTAGCATATAAGAATTTGTGTGTATTGCAAGGTTCTGGAATCATCAAAATGATAAGAAATTTGGCCAAGTCTTGGTAAAGTTACAAACACTGTACACATAAATATGTATATGGGACTACACGAACACGTGGCGAAAAAAGCCGGCCCCCCTATGTTTACGATGTTACTTGCATATTTAGAATATGAAGACATTTGAAGAGCCATGCTTTTCAGGGAACATGACTTATCTGATGTTCTTTCACACTTGCATAATAAGAATGAGTAACGCTCACAAATTATTTTTCACCTCTTCCCAGAACTCTTCTCTTTAAACCTTCTCTTTAAATAACAGACCACCTAATTCGTTCCAATGACGAACCAAATTGCTCGTGTGTATTGGTTTTACCCAACTTTTCCTGAAGATGGGAGTATGTTTTCACGAAATTAGGTGTAACCCGACACCCCACCCGAGGAAATTATTAAACAAAATGCAGACTTTGTACTCGGGAACATTGTAGGACACACTGTTATGCAAACAAATCAAGAAATACAAAGAAATCATTCGAGAAGATTATAACTCTGCCTTTTGACAAAATATTGTTTACAGCATCATCGGTCTTCTATGATTCAACTTATTAAATCAAGGTATATTGATACAAATTTATTTATGTCAAATAACAATCAAGTAATAGATGAGGAGATCACCAAGCTATCGAAAATTTTACCTGACGTAAAAAAAAGCGAACTGTTTGGAAGCTTGAAATTCTACTACAACTACATACAGAAAATAAAGACGAAACATTTCGGGAACTCGACGGCTGCTTTCGAAGAACTATTGCACGAATGGAAAAACAAGGGTGGATCCATGGAGGATCTCGATGCAGCTTTAATAAAAGCTGAACTTGGAGGACTTGTACTTAAGTACAAGAACTAGTCATCGCAAAGAGGGTGTACAACACCTGCTCATGCGACAAAGACCCCGTGTTAATTTTGTTACCTAACCGAATTATAACGTCCGTTAAGGAGAACAAGATTGTATGTCAACTGATCGTGGACAAATGGTCCGCATCAATTTCCCACATTAATCAAATTCTGAAAGTAAACCCTGTACCAAACACTATACCTTAACCTAACCACACAGTTAACCTAAATAGCAACCGTGACCCTAAATGTTTAACTTTGATGAAATAAAACCCGTAGCAATATACTATTTGTGTATTGTAGTCAAATTGAATACCCAAATCTTTGATAATTACCAAATAATAAATGATTTCATTCACCTGTTACAAATAATTGAAATTTAATAGTCATAACACGAATGACACACATCCCGTGTTGTTTGGTAGAAAAACCCGTAGGCCCGAATTCACAAAGGTTTATGTGCGTCATATGACGCGTTTCGACGCGTTTAAAATATGACGCACACGAAGTTAATTTGTGAATTCGGGCCACAATGTTTTCCTACACTGCAAAAAAATAATGTATGCAATTTACATTCTGGCTAGTGCAATACAATTATTTGTAACATGTGAATGAAATCTTTTGGGACATGGCACTTGACGATGATATATGCATTTAATTTTATTACATTAGGGACTTTTAGATTCTGCACGACGAGAACGTGGACTGCCCTTTTAAGGCAATGTGACGTCCTTTTAAGGCACTGACAGTGACGTTGCATTGCCTTAAAAGGGCAGTCCACGTTCTCGTCGTGCAGAATCTAAAAGTCCCTATTGTCTGGAGGGAAGACCCGATGGTTACAGTGATTCAGTTCGCTTTTCGCCTCCCTGGCACAGGTGACGCCACATACTTAATACTACTAATAATAATGGTAACAATTACGAAAATTGTCTATTGTCCGAGGAGCATGTGTCATATATCAGACGACCGGCTAGGAATCAAGCATACGTCACCACTATTGCATGACCTTAGGAAATCACAGGAGCAATAACTTTATTTCTGTAATTTGTTCGTTTTTGTAAATCTTGTTCATGTTGAGTTGACCAAGATATAAAATTGTTAACAGTTTAAGAGTTCAGTTGGCAAACCTTGTTGGTTTTTACGGATGATACATTTTCTAGTTAAGCTATGGTTTTCGCTTGAATATGTTTTCCTTACAATTGGATGTTTTTGTATGTCCATAACATGTTATTTTATTTTTTTATTTATCATCGTAATTTATCATTTGTGTATAATGTAATGGTGATGTAAATAACTTTCAATTTTTAAAAATCGTGGAATGGTAACAGACTCTATGATAATTAATTGGAAAAATTGTCTAGAATTCATATATTAATGATTAATGTGGATAAATGTAAATAAATCAAATAACGATAATTAATACGTATGATATAGGTATTTTACTTAGCTTTTATTTGAGGAACTTATTACGATTTTTACAATGCAATCATTTGATTAATGGCAGTGTTTGAGCGATTTAAGTTTCTAGTATCAACACCTGAAAGGGAAGTGTTAAAAGAAATGTAAAACTAAATAAAACAAATAAAAATTTTAAAAAATATCAAATTTGTTAGCGAATGTGCAACACTATAGAAGTCGGGTGAAGAAAGTAAGGTTATTCAGCCAAAGAGATTCTAAGTCCATTATTCATTACGGGGAATGAAATATAAATACTTGTACATGACTGAATAATATGAGTGGTCGTATACCTATTCTTGCTCTCTCTTTCATCCCGCACTCTCTTTTCCAATCCCTCCTTACTCTATTCAGATTTATTGATTCAATTTCTGGTTTTCTTTCTCTCCATTCTTTTCTACTTCTCCTCCGTATTTAAGCGCCCCCTTTTTCTTTGCTCTACCCTCTCTTGTTTCCATTTTTGGCAACTTCTGATTACACAATATTGAATTTTAAATGTAAAATGGAATATTTGAGGCTGTTCTGTGCAATTTCATTAATTTGTATGATAGGTGTAATATATTAGTTTTATTGCGGCATTATGATTAATGATTGATAATTTTTTATTATATTATCGTGATTTGTATGTATTAGATAATATTTTTTAAAATTAATATTTTCAGCCCTTTGGTTGTATGTTCAACGCTTTTTATCGTGATAAACCGAAACGGATTCAAATGATACCAAATTGAAAAAGGAGACATCAACATTTAACAAAAAGAGATAACATTGGTGAAGTTGCCGAAAATATGAACTTTTATTTTTTATTTTGAAATATAACAAACGTAACCGCAGCGCCCCGATACATGAGGAGGTTTCTTGACATAGTGTTTCAGTTACTTGAATCTCAATGTAAGGATTGAGATTCGAATCCTTGTCCGGCATTGACGTCATTTGTCAAGATGTTAATGCCCATTTGCCACTCCTAGCCAGGTGTAAATGTAAATGAATCGATGGGCCAGCCGGCAGGAATAGCAGTAGGTGTATCATGTATTATTATATTATATCATTGACTTACTTGACTTACTTGACTTAAGCCGTCCACACCATCACTGGGATGTATGATGGCTTCTGTTTCACTATGGCTTGCCACACCTTCCTGTCTTCTGTTAGCCTAGTGGCTTTAGTCAGGGAGTCAACTTGTCTGTTTTTGCAGTCCGCCTTGATGCAGTCTGTCCATCTCTTAGCTGGTCTTCCCCTTGGGCGTTTGCCATGTACATTTCCGTTGAGAAGGATGTGGGGGTATCTTTGTAAATTCATTCGGTTGACATGTCCAAAGTATCTCAGTCTTATATCATTACGGCCGGGTAAATTAGATCCTATCAAGTGCCATTTGCAAGGGCTTATCTATTCTGACTTTATCATCAGTTAATTAAGAGTGTTTTTTGGTAATTAACTATGATAAAGATGAATAATGGCTCGCACAATAATACTATTCGTCCGTTCTTTATACATATATTAATGTTCAGTTAACAAATAAACTTTTTGTACCCTTATTAAGCTTTGTCATTCCCTAAGTTTTTAGAAAATTGAATTGTCCCGATGTATGACGGTTAAATCTACACCTAAAAGTATTCACTCAACAAAGGCTCGAATTCAACGAGCCATCTTTCAATCTTTAGTTTCAGAAAAAACTAACAAACATATCAAACACTCTCTGTATGCTAAACAAGTTTGCTTGAATGGACTCATGAATCGTAGAAGTTTCTCAATTTATATTGGATTTACTGTTTCTAATTAAGTATATTTCTTCATATAGTCCGGCAGCCAAATCCAGATTATTGGCCTAACCTTGTTTTAGGGTCTATATTTTTTTTTCAATGGATTATGATTGCCTAAACCTTCTATTTGAAGAATCCGATTGTTGACACTCTGTCAGCCTTGAGCAATACACCAGTTTACAGTTGTGTGCGCCATTTTAAATGGCGAGTAAACAAAGCCAATGACCTAGAGGTCAGTGGTATTTATGCGTAAATTAAGATTGCGCCCATGCAAATGATGATATGCGCGCACAACGCAGCGCGCAGGCAGTGATATCATCATCATTTGCATGGGCGCAATCTTAATTTACGCATAAATACATGACCTCTGGGTCATTGGCTTTGTTTACTCACCATTTAAAATGGCGCCCATGTCTGCGCATGCGCACTGATACAACTGTAAACTGGTGTATTTAAGATATGCGACGTCATACAAAATGACCGCCAAAGTACATGATTTTTCTCTAAAAGTGTATAATAAATATATAATAGGGCTTTTTCTACAATTTTGGGCAGCCAAATGTCTGTATCTCTCTAGGACCATCACTAAAAATTGTTTTGTGATGTTGCACGGTCATAGATGACAAGCTAATTTGCATATTTTGAAATAGCGCCCTCTATAAATATATTAATTTTGCATAAAAAAGGTGTGCCAGTCAAATGCCAATTTCTTATTTCTCAATGGATTATGATTGCCTAAACCTTCTATTTGAATTATCCGATTGCTGACACTCTGTCAGCCTTGAGCAATTTAAGTTATGTGACGTCATACATAATGGCCGCCAAAGTACATGATTTTTCTCTAAAAATGTATAATAAATATAAAACAAGGATTTTTCTACAATTTTCGGCTGCCAAATGTCTGTATCTCTCTAAGAGCATCACTAAAAATTGTTTCGTGATGTTACACGGCCATGGATGACAAGCTAATTTGCATATTTTGAAATAGCGCCCTCTATAAATATATTAATTTTGCATAAAAATAGGTTTGCCAGCCAAATGCCAATTTCTTTGATCTACGTCACGTTAAACACATATTATATGCTTCGTATGCATGAAATAATTACGATTGTGCTGCATTTATCTTACATATTTTTTGGTCTAAATTAAGATACATATAAAGAAACCAAGATCTACAAGAGAATCAGTGAGAAGTGATTTTACGGTACATTATTGTTCCATTCATAGGCTTTATTTAGACCAGCATTGATCCAGCGTCAGTGAATGATGATAAAGCATTTGGCATCGGTACCAGACAGATGCATGAGTTTTAACAGAAGTTACCTGGTGGAGTCTATGACACAATTTCCAAGAAAGTCTACAACGGGTACCTGACAAAAATTGTCAGCCCAGACACCAACTGTAAACCAAAGTGTTTCTGGAGTTTCATAAACGGCAAGCGATGCGATGCTTCAGGGTTGGCTCCATTGAAATAATCTAATGGAATGACTTACTCAGATAGCCTCTCAAAGGCGAACATTCTAAGTAATCAGTTTTCATCCATCTTCAACTACAATGAAGATATGACTAGTCTGAGAGACAAAGAATGAAGCCCCTACCCAACCATGGATCACATTACTATCTCGCCACCAGGAGTTCTGAAGATCCTGTCTGAGCTTGATGTTCATAAAGCCACTGGTCCTGACCAAATCCCAGCCAGACTTCTGACCACCAAACTGACACCTGTGTTCCCTCTATTCGTCCAAGCCTCCCTTAACCAGAGCGTGCATACCTGATAAATGGAAGATGGCTATATATATTGATCCCATCTTCAGGAAAGGTGACCGTAGCAAGCCAGAAAACTACAAAGCTGTCTCTCGGACGTCAGTAACCTGTGAAGTACTGGAGCACATCGTTCTTAGCAGCAACATGGACCACCTTGAAAGCCACAACATCTTGTCTGATGCACAACATGGCTTTCGAAAGAAGCGATCCTGCGTCTCACAGCTTGTCCTTGCTGTCCTGGACCTTACCAAAGGCATCAATGCCAGAGACCAATTGGACATGACACTCCTTGGTTTCTCCAAAGCATTTGACAAGGTTCCCCATGGAAGGCTAGCTGTTACACAAGCTCCAATTCTATGGAATCTGGGAACCCACACATGCTTGGTTTTCTGGCTTCCTGAGTTACAGGACCCAGCAGGTGTTACTGGAAGGACCCATCTCCAACACCAGCCAAGTAACATCTGGCATCCCGCAAGGCAGCGTTATCGGCCAGATGCTGTTTCTCCTCTTCCTCAATGATCTGCCACCGTACCTCTCCCCAAACCCAACAGTCGGGCTCTTTGCTGACGATTGCATGCTATACAGCAATATCAAGACATAGCTAGAAGACGCCTAACGTTTCCAAGAGGATCTTGACTCACTGCAACGCTGGGAGCGTTATTGGCTGATGGAATTCATCCCACATAAATGTCAGGTTCTACATGTCACCAATAAACGCAAATCCATCATCAAATTCACGGAAAGACCCTAGATGACAAAAATATAGCAAAGTATCTAGGTGTTGAGTCGCAGATAAACCTCAGTTGGAACCCACATATCAACATTATTAGCAAATACTCCAACTCCATCCGTGCCTTTCTTCAAAGAAATATCCAACCATGTCCTAGAAAAGTTAAATAATTGTGCTACGATACTCGCCTTCAACCAAAATGGAGTATGCCATCGTCATAATTATATGGGACCCTAACACTCAAACAATTAGCAATCATCAATAAGCCTGAAATGGGTCAACGGCGCTATGTCCGCTCCTACTGCAATGACCACTGCAGGACAAGCAAAGTAGAAGCCATCCTGAACCAGCTCAAGTGGCCAACATTACAAGAACGCAGGGTACAGGCTCAGGTGGTGATGATCTTTCGTATCAACAACCCGCTGAAAGACTTTCCACATACTTTCCTCACTCCATCAACATCCCTGCACAGAGGGCAGGCGCGGATCCAGGATTTCTTAGGGGAGGGGGCCCAACTTTCTTCGTTTTTTTTTGCTCCCGAAAATTTGAAAATCGCGGGTAGCCATGGGTAGCTGCCGTCTTTGTTGTTTTTTTCTCCTCCCACTGTTCTACTCTCTTCTGATCACTCCTCTGTATACATGTCTTCACAGCGCATCTCCATTTGGGGCAGTCTGAAGCATAGGCTTCCCATTTTGTAGGGTTGATTTCACTGGCCTCCATATCCCTCTTGCACACATCCATGAAGCGATGGTCAGGTCTTCTAACAGTCCTGGTTCTGGTCGCTAACTTTCCTTACAAGATGTCTTTTGAAATGCGGCCGTCTTCCATTCGACTGACATAACCAAGCCATCTCAGCCGTCGTTGTGATAGAAGAGCGTAGATGGTCATCATCCCTCCTTTTTGAGGACATCCTTGTTTGGAATGTGGTCCTGCCATTTGATGCCTAGGATTCGCCTCAAGTAGCGGAAATGGAAAACATTCAAACGGCGCTCCTGACTTGCATACAGGGTTCACGACTCACTGCCATACAGGAGAGTGCTGATCACATAGGCCTGGTAGATCTTCATTTTCCTGTTGGTGGTTTATAGTAAAGTGTTCTTCCAGGCCTGCTTTGAGTGTCTAGCCATCTTGGTTACTGCCTTGCCAATGTGAACGTTGAGCTCGAGATCAAGGGAGAGGTTACTTAATACATGGAGCCGAGGTAGGTGAAGTTTTCAACCACTTGGAGGGTGTAGTTTAATTAACATTGGAGGATTCGAAAGTCTATGACACCAAGTTGATCTACTCTAGAGTAATAGGACTGCAGGCAAGTTGAAGATATGTCAATATCAAGAATATTTTGTCATGGAAGCTTTCACCAGGTCAAAGGCGAACTTGAAGAATTTGACAAAGGTTGACGTGTCACTTGAACAACCTTGTACAGCCCGTTTGATGGTTGTGCTCTACTCTGGATTAAAATTTGATGATCTTTGGTTGGTGTGCCACCAGGATTTCTAGAAGTCATGACGAATCGAGAGTCATCCAAAATAGTTTTCCCACCTCACTGCTTCCCTCCCAGAAACTACTGACAACAAACTACAGTTGATCGACATCATATACCGGTATGCGTGATTCTGCAGAATGATGAGGTGTTCAGAAATGGGCAAAAGCACAAGCTGGTCATTACCGGTCAAGATGAGGTATCTGTTGAAGTGATACCAGGCAGCAAGCGATTCAAATTGCTGCTAATGAGAAAAAGTATGTTAGGGTCCTGGCTGTTAGTGTTAGGGTTAGGGTCCATCATTATCTACATAAACAACTTAGAACGCCAATGATCATGGAGTCATCAAAGAGCGAACTGTTATTGACATTCCCGCCACTGTACACAAGTTAGGAATTATCATTCCATCGATGTTGGCAGGACATGCGTTGAGGGGATGCGACACTATTGGGGCATACTTTGGGATTGAAAAGGGTACATGAATTGCTGAAAGTGATGAAGCAAAAGATTTGACTCCCTTAAGGCCCTTTTACACTTTCACGGATCGCATCACGGATCATCCCGGATCGTCGCTCCGGGATCATCCGTGTTATCTCCGGCATTACCGTGTATACACCGGGGAGGCATCCGGCGTGATCCTTGGCATACCGGCATATCCGGGAAAAAAATTAAGCTTGCTTAATTTTTCATCCCGGAGTTCACGGATGAAACAATCCGTCCTCTTCCCTGTAGGCACCGTGTACCTCCGTGTTTCGACGAATACATCCGGGACAGTCCGTGTAGACACCGGTAGGTCCGTATTAACACCGGTTTCATCCGGGTTTGAAATTCCGTATATCAAATGAGCGCCTACAAGCTCAAGTCACCCGTCAACATTCCGGAGATATCCCAATAGACAACGTACACCTCCGTGTAAGGACCGTAAAAGTACCCAGTAGCCTCCGTGCTCTTCCTTGAAATCCGTGTTAGCTCCGTATGCGTTTCCGGCGTGGTCCGTGGAGACACCGTACCTGCCCGTGTATACACCTAGTTCGGAACGTATCCACACCGGCATCGACAAGAAATCGTGGTGTCGCACGCCGGAACACCCCGGATTAAGATCCGGGATGATCCGTGATGCGATCCGTGAAAGTGTAAAAGGGCCTTTAGGACTCAGTTGGCAAGAGAGCTCATCTGCAAACATGTGTGTGGAAGCACGCCTTGCAGTCACGACCCACATCATTGGATCCTACAAAGTATGGCTATGCAAAAGAAGAGGAAACCAAATCCCTGATCCCTGTCACAGTACTTACAAATGTACAACTCGCATCGGACAACATATTAAGGTTAATACGGTGCACTTGTGCGAGTAAATGTAAATCATCACGGTGCCAATGCAACAAAGCAAAACTAGCATGCACAATTTTCTGTGGTTTTCGCGCCTCTGTCGAGTGTTGTAACGATCAAACTAAAGCAGCAAATGATAGCCATTGGAAGGTAACCATGTTTGGTCATTTTGGGTGGATATTTCGCTTTATTAAACTCATAAATTCCCTTGTAAGAGAGGAACCCTTTCATGATAGGTTCATATAAAAGAATGTAATACATTCCGAAATTTGATTTGTATTTTGAGGTAACCTTAAAATACAAATCAAATTTCGGAATGCTGTCACTGAAAACGGGCATTTATAACCATATGGCACCTCATATCTATGGGACAGAGAGCATGAAATTATAGCTTGTTTTCTTCAAGTATTAAAGATAAAGACCAGTTATGGTCGTGCGATTGCATTGTGAAAGAAACGTTGTGGAATCGATCAGAAAAGGTTGATCATCTAGCTTATAAGTATTGGTGTGTACTGCAAGGTTCTGGAATCACCAAAACGATTAGAAATTTGGCCCAGTCTTCGTAAAGTTACAAGCACTGTACACAGAAGGATGTATATGGGACTACGCGACACGTGCGCGATATCTATCAGGTCTAAATAGATATAATTTACCAAATATATCAATTAGTAGGCTGTTTCTCGGCAAAATTTGTATCATCACGTATTAGTCAAAACATATTCTTTCACATGATTGGTGATAAGAGCTTCCATTTCATTTTTTGAGAGGGGGGCGTTTCCAAAACTGATCTTTACCTTTAAAGTACAAAATAACCAAAAAAATCACACCAAAATGTGGTGCACAATTTTTACTAATTGTATTCAGTGCCTCTGACTTATAAAAAATGTTAATTTCATGTTAGAAATTGGCATTTGGCCATCATTTAAAATGACATTAACGTGTCTATAGAGGGCGCCAATCTGAATTATGCAAATTTACATGCCATTTTTTATCATACAACATCGTCAATTTTTATTTAGTAATGATTCTAGAAAAAAATCAAGATATTTGACTGACATTTAATGTAGCAAAATACTGTAAACAATTTTGTTATCATTAATTTTGGTAAAAAAGGGTATTTTGGCGGCCATTTTGTGTGACGTCACATATCTCAAATTGCTCAAGGCTGACAGAGTGTCAGCAATCGGATTCTTCAAATTGATGGTCTAAGGAACTATAATCCCCCCCCCCCCCCAAAAAAAAAAAAAAAACTATAGACCCTAAAACAAGGTATATCGAGATGGCTGCCGGACTAATACTACATTGCGATATAGTTATGAATGAATACATTACATATCGAATACTCTCTACGCTAAAAGAGTATGCTTGATCCGAACTCATAATACATGCATGTTTCTCAATGTATAATAGTCTTGCTGTTTTCTATTGCATATATTTCTTTTATATCACATTATGACATGAACATGCTATTATTGAATGCATTGATTTTCAAATGATCGCTGTACGCTAGAGTTTGCTTGAAAGGAACTCGTAATACATTCAAGTTACTCAATTTATATAGGTCTTACTGGTTATCATTGAATATATTATTGTTATATTACATTGTGATATCAAAAGGTTATGTATATTTTGTGCATACACACACACTCACGCACCACCACACACACGGAGAAAAACACACACATATGTATATATATGTAATTAAACCAAAACACATAATTTGTTCTGATATGCTGATTTATCGAAGCGGGGAACTACCGAATGATGAGTTTGCAGACATCTTGAAGCAGATAGCTGACGATCTTTCCGATGAGGCCAAAATCGATATCTTGGGTAGTCAGTTAGGAATTCTACAGGGTGACATAGCGAGAGCTCTCAAGACCAACATGAGATACGAACAGATCACCAGCAGAGGAACCCATCTCATGCTGAAACAATGGAGAAAAGGTGTGTCCAGGGAAGATGAACACATCCAACTAAGGAGGGCGCTTGTGGCTGCAAAGTTGTTAGACCTTGCTGATCACTTTTTCCCAAAGGTAAGGTCATCATAAAGTTGGTTTAATAATTTGATTTAATTCGTGATAAAATTGATAGAAAACTGCAAGAACCACGGAGATGAGGCGAGTGAGTGCATCGACAACATTTCTAAAGAAGTATCAAACACCAGCACATCGGAAGACAGCCATATGGTGAGAAACTTAACAACGGCACACTAATTTTTAAATATAACTCATTAAAGAATAGGGGTTTTAGGATTATCAATTGATCTATACAATCTGATATCCGTTTCATTTCAATGGATCGTTTCGACAGGGAACTCTAAAACCAGTACGAACACATGTCATGATATCCTCAAAAAACGTTTTTAGCGTAAGATTTGTGAATCCACTTTGATAAAGTTCATCATAATGGATATCGGTCTAAAATGTGGTGTGGTCATATTTGTTGATATTAGCCGAAATTAGGAAAAAAATAAAATAACATTTTAAGATTTGTATCAAATAACACCGATGTCAATATTTGTACTTTCTATCCCTAAGAAGAAGGAGGAGTAACTGGATCTGATGACCCCCACGGAGTAGTTGAAGTACAAGGATCCTTAGAAGTACAGAAAAGGAAACAGACGACTACATCAACCAGTGATCAACCTCCTGAAGAGGAAAAGTCCTTCAAGAAACACAGGGAGGAAGTGAGTAAAGGCATGGACAAGCATTCTAAAGAATCACCAACCAACAGTTTCAAAGATGATTTACAAGAAACGTCCATAGATGTATCTTCCACCAAGGCGTCTGACGATGGATCTGACACATCGGATGAAAGGGATGTAGAATATGTCACCATTAACTATAGCGACTTGCTTTATAATCTTGCCCTGACCGAGACATCTTCGGATAATCTATTGATTCTTCTCTTTCTGAAATTAATCATTGATGTCCCTCAAAATGCATTTGGGTGATAAACCCGTACAGACACTCTATATTGTGACCATATACATATTTTCTACAACTGTATACGTCTATGAAACTTGCTAATACCCAAATAACCTTAACAACACTTGGAAGTATATTGACAGGCCAATCACTATGACTACATCGAGGTATATTCTGTATCTTGCATACTAATGGCTATGGAACCATTATGCTTTCTATACAGTCTCAATTATCAAGACAGGTGTTTGATAGATTAACAGGATTTTTTTTAAAGACAACAATAACGTATAGCCATTAAAGAAAACAAAAATATATAACCATGTTTTACAAACTGAGAGTCAAATCTATAAATCGTAAGGTCAACATAGTGTCCGAGCCCGTACGCCTGAGTCCTCGCAATGACGGCGGCTCTGAAGTACGAAGTGTCAGATATAAAGTTATGCAAAGGACTTCATCAAAGGAACGTCAAGAATTAAAATACTCCTAAAGATAATTTATTTAAAAAAATGAATGTTCTTTGGCTTGATTATGTATATATAATTCAGCCTTAGACCTGCGAAATCAATATGAATGCCTAGCATAAACAATGTGCATTATGTTCATCGTGTGTTATCAGCACATTTTGCATTAGCATAATCATTGCTTTGGACATTTATAAATGGAATCTAATGTATAATTTCAATATAAAGGCATTGAATCAACACAACAGATGTCGAATTAAACAAAAGCAGTAATCAAATTTGGCAACCGCATCTCTTAGGAGTCTTCTTTTCAAATATATGCCACGCACTACGTGTATATTCATGTCGTGGTCATGTGTTTTAAGACGCTTGAATTGGAGATGCGAAGGTCGAGGGTTCGAATCCCGACACGGCACTAACATTCTTTGGCAAGATATTAACCTGCACTTGCTACTCTCCACCCAGGTGTTAAATGGGTACCCGGTAGGATGCGACCGTCATTGTTGGTCAACAGTTTTTGAGCGTCATGCAACGTCTGGCTGGAATGCTCCCCAGGGAGTGGAGATTGTGCACACGATGTGTTTGAGCAAGCACTGAATCCAATGACCGGGGTAATAGTATATTTGTAAAGCGATTATAAACATTTGTATTAAGCGCTATATACAAATTAAATAATATTATTATTATTATTATTACAATGTGAACTAGCTCTAAGTAGACAAAAAAAAGTTTTAATATATTGAATATCTAACACTTTCTTTACGCTAAAGAGTTTGATAGAAAAAAAGCTCTTAATACAGCAAAGATTCTCAATGTATATTGTTCTTACTGTTTCCCACTGTAAATATATTTATTTTATATTATGTCGAGATATGAACATGTCAGAATGAATGCGTTGAATATCAAATGATCGCTGTTTGCTAAAAGAGTTTGCTTGAAAGGAGCTCATGATACACGGAAGTTTCTCCATTTATATTGGTTTAACTGTTTTGCATTACATATTTTTCTTTTATATTACATGTACATTGTGATATGAATTTGGTATGAATATGTTTTACCGTGAATAGTCTTTATATGTCAAATTTGATTTAGTCTCGGAGGACACATTGTATCACATGCATATACTTACCGCACCGACATGTTTAGGGAGAAACAGGTTGAAAACCATTCCTTTCCCCTTGTTTCCTTACAAATCATAGTTGTAGAAACGTAATTTAAATCTATGCAATACTGTTACCATGATTATATATTTGAATGCTTCTCACGTTATAAGTATGTTTTACGTTCCTTATTTTGTAAGGACAATCTAAGTGCCATATCTTTAGAACAGAAATACCATTACAACCAAGAACCTTTTAGAATATAGGGACTGACATGTAACCAAAGAACAAAACAATTCTCATAGGAGAATGCGTATAATGACTTACCTATATATCATTGGTATTGCAAACATAAATTATTTTCAGTATATATACATGGTTTATCTTTGTGATCCATTACGAGTAATGGATATTGGATGACTAGTTTAGGTTATACCTTGTACTATATTACATTAGTTGCGTAAGTCTATACATTTCAATGTTGTAACATTTAAAATCATGCTACATTTTACCAAAGCATATCTCAATTTGTACTTCAACCCCAAACCTTTACAAAATTAAAACAAAATGTACAATATAATATTGCAATATGATCTAAGAAATTTAATGGAAAATAATAAAGTATCTTTTAACTATATTTCCAATCGAATTATTGTTCTAATGTTAAAGACATCCCGTATGTGTTGACAGAGACTGCTGATTCTATGAAAACATCTGGACTGGGTTATTCAAATTGAACAAGTAAAGATATACAGGGCGTATCATAATAAAGGATATTGAAGTTTAATGACGATTTATATGAAAACTACTGATTTCATAATCAAGCATTTTATGTCTGTTGTAAAGGACAGAATGTCCTCTTTTTAATGACACCCCGATCATACTACTACTGTCACAGTTGACTGAATAACAAAGCATTGTTGTCCACCATGTGAAAGGTGCACTGTGCCAAGTTTGATAACATTTCCTTCTTAGACACATAATCCACTCATTGTTCAGCATTTCAATATGTCTGGGCTGACACAAGCACTAATCTTTATAATTTATCTGTGAATGCTAACTTGTCACAGTGCACCTTTCACATGGTGGACAGCAATGCTTTGTTATTCAGTCAACTGTGACAGTAGTAGTATGATCGGGGTGTCATTAAAAAGAGGACATTCTGTCCTTTACAACAGACATAAAATGCTTGATTATGAAATCAGTAGTTTTCATATAAATCGTCATTAAACTTCAATATCCTTTATTATGATACGCCCTGTATACAGGTAGTGAGTACAACTTGGTAAAAACAGTTTAAGAATAAAGGCAAACTATTTTCATTATTCATGCAAAGGGGTTCGGTAATATTTCAGAGTTCAATATAATGGTATAAGATAATGACACAATGAAGCAAAGTATAAAAGGAAAGGATAACCGAGAATACAAATATCCGATGAAAAAAGTAATAGAGAGAGGTGTATGGAGAGAGAAAGAAGAGAGAGAGAGAGAGAGAGAGAAAGAGAGGGGGAAAAAAGGGAACCTTAGAGGGGTTTTCCCCCAAATGGTACTTGTGATTGCCAACAAGTGAAACAACCATGAAACAAGCAATTTTTCCCTCTATAGAATTATTTGACAAGGCAAACAACCAAGACAAAGAAATAGCGTTTCCTTTCAATTCAATGTTCTCCACTATCCTTTAATCAATGACACTACCTCCTGCAGCTCATAATAAATCAAAAGGCCATTTATGAGAAGGAAAAGGAAGAGGTAGAGGGAGAAGAGAAAGAGACAGCGTGCGCTCGAATGTGGCATGTCGTGTGAGGGTGCGTTCAATCGACACTTTTCAACCTTTAGAATCACGGTTCTTAAAGACGTTTAGTTTTTAAACGTGGTTGCGTTCAGGCGATTTTTCGTCGGTCGTAAAAATAAACGTGTTTTAAACACAATCATGAAACGCTGAAAAAGATGCATTTTGTATCGTGATTCTGCAGAATCACGATCACTTGAACGAACAGAGATCTTAATCATGATTTGATGACGTCATTATCGTGGCCTGTTCCGGTTTGACCGACAGTCCACCGTAAACACAGACAGAAAGCAAGCGGCGATTGACCTTTGAGCAGTGGCTGGGCTTGAAATGAGCGAGAATCAGCGTTGATGAAAAATCGCTTGAACGCTCTCCCCATTAACATTGTTTTTTTAACTGCGTTTTGATTTGTGATTCATATTTGTGATTATACCTTTAAAAAAAATAATCTTGAACGCACCGTAGGACGTGGTAGGAGACATGAAAGAGGGGAAAGTAATATGAAAACAAAGGTACGTAGAGATCAACTAACATTTTGACAAGTCAATATATTTTTCAAGATATCGATAACGATTATAATTATATAGTTTTATGGTGTATTTATTGCCTATATATAATCATAACTAATGGATCAAACCAGGGTGCCGCTAAGTGACGCTGTGGATTATGAATCCACCGTATCCCCCCGCTTGACATATACTTCCTATCCAATCAAGTTCAAATTCAATAAAGAATTTTAATGACAAAGTAAAATTGCCATCGGAGCACTTCGAGAGTTGCTACCCGGGATCTCCTGTAGTGTAAGGGTAATGCTCAAGACATCTGAACAATATCAGATTCGCCCTGCTTGACGATGATTTCTACAAAGTTGGGTTAGAACTAGCACTGGCGTACTGATGGGGGGGGGGGGCAGTTGATCTCCAAATACAAATTCAAACTTGCTTTATTTCTGATTCGATACCAGTGAATAAAAAATGCTGCTGTACTGACATGATTTTCCGGGGTTTTTTTTCTTCTCACTTTTGCCCATTATGCCAGAGGCGGCACTCCCGGTGGTAGCCCAATACACTTTGCCTATAACAGGGAATTAATGATTTGCTGAAAAATATGGCTGCCATTAGTCATGGGCGTTGGTCGCTACATGGTTATGTTGTGCAAACATAAAAACCACATGGCTGTAAACCTAGAAAACATGGCAAATTATATCAGCCGCTAGTATTACAAGGGGGAGGGCAAAAAGTTAAATCGCAATGCTGGCATAGAGTATTCTGCGAAAGAGCTTAGCGTCAAATTGTATTCATGCATATTAAAACTTAACTTGAACCAATGAATGACATGACAATAACTTGGTGGATTGCTTCCGTAACTTGGTGAAGAAATATCCATAGAAAACGGTGACATATCATATTATTGTCATTTTGTTGTGATTTAATGAGAACTTAATAGGCTTCTTGGGTAAATAACGGTGACTTGATAAAGATACCATACAGTCAGATTTGAAATATGTCCTCTCTCCTATGTGTTGATGGTAATTCTGTCTGACTATAATGCCTAAGAATGATTGAAACCTCAGGAATAGCCATGTCTATATAATGTGGTTAAATATGATCAATGGTAGGCTCATACATTGAAATAATGGACATAAACTAGCGTGGAACATTGTGTTCCCACGCCACATGGTGATAATTCAAATGAATGTAGGCGGTTGGCAGATTATGTGATTACAATATTACATTTGTGTTTCATACCCCAAGTCTAGACCAAGGTCGGTTGATCATTATTTGAAATCAATCATCCCTGTTTCCTTTTGTGCATGATACGTGCCTTTAGATAAAGAAGTTCGTTCACCCAGTAAAAACTAGACTTACATTAGGGGCGTTCACACATATATAAACAAAGTGAGATTAAAAATCGAATTTGTCCATCGCGATGCAAACATTTGTTTGCGTGTGTGGACAGAATAATTTCCCTAATCTTCGCGACTCGCATCGCGATCTTGCGATTCTTGAGAATATGATCGTGATAGTTTGTCGGACGCTATTAGTGTGTGAATGGTATTGAGAATCAACAATCGATTTATTTAATCCCAGGATTCCAAGCGCGCATACATCGTTGAGATTCACGCATGCGCAGTTCAGACGTTCTTGCCGTTGAAATTTGTTTTGCCCTGTGTGTGAACGGTCACCAAAAAATAAAAGACGATCTTTGCATCGCGATCCAAATCGCACTAATTGTTATGTGTGAACGGGCCTAATGTTACATGCTTACATAGAACATATTCGTCAAATCTCTACACTATTGAGTGTGTAACGTGTTTGTTCGCGTATTCAGGGCGAAATCTTTACAAAGATGGCTACTTCCAGTTTGGGGATTAGGAAAGGGAAGGATACATTACGACGGGAAATCTTGTCGTACAAACCAGGCAAGGATGTGCCTCGTGATGAAGTGGTGTTTCCTGATAAGCTTGTCATTGGTATGGTTGAGCTGCACGGGCATACGGTCGGCATAGTCCCTGCCCTGAGAAGCGCTATTCATGGGAACGTATGTAAACGTCGAACATCTACTAATCGTGAGAAGTATCAGGAGGATCATCTGACGGATTATATATCTGTCATCACATTAGATTACTTTGGTTTGTATATTGAAAACGAATGCAATGTTGTTTGTGTTTGTGTTTGTTGTAATTAAAATCAAACTACCCCTCCATTTTGAACATGTATCTTTTAAGGGATGAAATCTAATTCCTTTACCATAAGGTATGTTTTTTGTAAAATGTATTTATTTATTTGAACATATTTCATCAGGTTAACAAAATTATAAATGACTGGTTTACATCCTGGTCATGAATATCAAAAGCTTACACTAAAATATGTTTTAAAAAATTCATAGGGTAGGTGTGGGGAATTGGAGATCCTTATTAAAGCACATTTGCATAATTTACATAAACATGAAAAATGTTACGCATTCAGAAAGTTTTGTATTCTCTTCAGTAACTTCTTCTCTTTATTTAGTAACAAAATTTCGGTCATGATGTAACTGATTAATAAGATAACAATGATTAATGACGTCATCCCCAAAGGTCTCTCATTACCTTCATTAAGGGACAGTAACAAATCAAGAAATTTTAAATACAATTTGAATGAAAATGGGATTGTTATAGTTAGTACAAACATTATTTGAAAGAGATATATGCAACCAATGAACTTACTGTCATCTTGAAACGATTTTAAAACAATGTGGCCCAAAATATTTCTGTACATGGACAATTAACCAACCAGCATCGGTTCATTGATTGTCCTCGACATAGTCGACATTCACTACAAACGACCCCCATCTTGGATCTGGTGTCCCCCATTGCCTACACACATTTCCATAATAATTCCACATTCATAATGTGCATTGCAACACCCATTCACAACACATAATGACCATAAGTTTTCTGTGATAGTTGGTGCACTTTATAAACTTCCTTTTAAAACTACTTTTTAAGAGCCACCCCTAAATATCTGCATACACCACAACATTCAGTGAAAATTGTGTTTTTATATCAGAGCAAAATGTTACGATCAAAATTGGTTACCTTGGTCAATGTTGCCAATTTTCTCGGAGAAAGAACGCATTGTAGTCTCCGAAATGAATTGGATTAAATGCAGTAGTGTTGTTAAAGGCTACAAATGGTGCTATAGCAATATTGGAGCAAACACGGACATACAGGGATGGGTTCAAGCTTGGTAGTCTCCAATTACCTACGGTCTCCGATTCCCTACACCTACCCTACATATACATGCAGAATTGTTTAAATACTCATGAAGTCATGATACAAATATTTAGCGACCACACTCTCGAGTAGAAACCAAGTAGAAATTACATGATATTTACTTGAATATGAAGAGCTTGATTCCAAAAGGAGCTAAATCCATATTTTATCAAAATTGAGTTTCTTGTCTTAAAATAATGATAACCTACATGGGGACAAAATGCACTATATCACATACTAAAATTTCATCAGGAAGTATGAAAAACTTTAGGTACAATATCATGTTTCATTCCAAAAGGAGCTAAACCAAAATCGGTTTCATTCCCAAAGGAGCTAAATCCACTCTGGGTACTTCTGAGTAAATCACCTTTTTTATTTCTCCACTTTCCCTTTAGCCGTATACCTTCATGTTGTTATATATGTTAAAGGTATCGCCCTGGACCAATAATATATGATATGAAAAAAGTCTACTAGTTATTTCTGATTTTTATCAAATTTTTAAGATTTTTTGGATTTAGCTCCATTTGGAATGAAACATGGATTTAGCTCCTTTTGGAATTGAACGGATGTAGCTCCTTCTGGAATGTAGCCTCTTGTCGATGCCCTCGCGCTGTTGGAGTCTCTAAATTCTGACGAGCGAAGCGAGTCAGAGAAACCGAGGCGCTCGCGCTGAGGGCCTCTTGACAAGTGATCTGAATTATATATTCATGAGACCCGATTTCCTACTGAATTATGCATGTCTAGACCGCAGCGATTGTGTGTGTGCACGTGTGTGTTCGGGATTGCCCAACTAGGCTAGTCTGCAAGCACAGACCCTAATTTGACACTTTATCAAAAAATCATTGTGCCCAGCTATCTACTGGTACCTACTGGTTGTACCAATATAGGTCAGGAACAGCTATAGTACGTGGCAAATGGTAGTCTTATAGTGCACACTCTCTGTTACGACTGACCAGGGTTTGTGCTTGCAGACTACAACTAGGCGGCCAGTCTCGCTCTCACGGAGGGAATTCGCACAGAGCGGTAGATATTACGTCATAGTAGCTCTCTCTGATTGGATGAATTTCACCGAACTCTGCTGGGTCGGAATATTCGCCAAACAAAGTAAAACATAAGAAATCCAGATCACTTGTCAAGAGGCCCTCAGCGCGAGCGCCTGGGTTTCTCTGACTCGCTTCGCTCGTCAGAATTTAGAGACTCCAACAGCGCGAGGGCATCGACAAGAGGCTATCTGGAATGAAACTGTGATATGTTGTTTACCTTCTTTTCTAAATGTGTTTTTGGTTGTGATTTCACTATTATTATTTAAAAGAAAAGGATTGCTGCTAAACGTGAATAAAATTGCAATGACTGTATTTAGAAAATATGTTATTTTTGTTTAGGTACACTAACATGTTTCATTCCAAAAGGAGCTAAATCCACGAAAATAAAAAATCTAAAAATTTAGTAAAAAATGAAAAATCTGGAAAAAATGGTAGATTTTTTCTTATCATATATTTTCGTGTCAGGGTGACACCTTTAACATATATACCAACATGAAGCTATTTAGCTCAAGGGAAAGTGGAGAAATAAAAATAGCGATTTACTCAGAACTATCCAAAGTTAGATTTAGCTTCTTTTGGAATGAAACTCTTCATATATATAAAATCAATACATTGTATGAGGAAATTATGACTAAGTTTTACTGAACCAACGGAATGTCTTTTGCCCCAAATAAATTAGCAGTGTGAAGAGTATATGAACACTTTAAATAATGGTTATCACACGATAATGGTTTCAATTAAGGAAAATTTAATAAAATGAAAGAATTTGTTGGTATTTCTTCCCCCCATCATTATCAGTGGTCACAACAAAGTAATTGTATAGCCCAATATTAAACAAACTGTAATATGCGTTTTTTGTATTCTTTCTGTCTTCTGTTACCTCGAAAGTTCAAGAAATATTTGTATCTTCAGTTGTCAATTGTATTAATATTATAAATGTAAATTACGTTGAATAAATGGTTGTTAATTTGTTGCAAATGAATTTCAATGAAATCCCTGTGGATGGAAAAGTATGGATTTTTTTTCTCCAAACATCCTAATTCGTTGATTTTTAATTTTTCTTTTCTTTGTTTTGTATTTCTATTACTGATTTTGCTATTGTTATATTACTACCTGCTCAAATTCCTAAAATATCTTCATATGACATTATACTTATACCACTACTTACAATCATTCATAAATCGTTTTCTAGCGGGTCCAATTTCCGATTGTAGAACTGCAAATATTTATTATATTTTTGCTCCGTGTTGAGATTAAGATTCAACGGCTTTCTCACAATTGAAGATATACAAGCATTATTTTAAATATGTTGGTTATCACAACATACATTTTATGGTGGCTAAATGTACAATCCACAAATGCATAATGTACGAAATATGTTCTTGTTTACAGTCGAACCGTCTCAATTTGAAGAAATTGTACAAGACATTGCTGGTAAGGTGGTATGTATGGTGCTGATAGTGAAGTAAGTAATATCTTTTCCCTTTCCCATATTCACAAGTGCCATGTATATATAAAGCCTACATATATATATTTTTTTTAATACTTTTTTTGAGGCACTTTATGATGATTTTTAAGCACAATTTGTTTAGGGCTACACCTTATCACAGACACTGATAACACGTAGGGTCATGAATCCCAGATTTAACATTGTTAAACGATGCCGTTCATGGACAATATTCCGTAAACGCTATTAAAAAAAAATCAACAAAAAACTGCTAGTTGCTAGGTCGAATAAGCCAAGAGCTTGTTCGACCTGGCAACGACAGACATATATAATTATGAGGCACAAGCCTCGGCGGGAAAGGCACGGGGATCTGGAGCGGCCTGGTACATTCTCGCGTCTTTGGTCTTTCTGGGAGTAGGCATGCGCAACATTTGATGCACGCTGACGATGGTCTAGTATTAAATTTATACTGGATATCTTGCTCAGCAGGCCTAGCTCTTATAATATCCCCATTTTCCCTCTCAGTTGAACCAAGCGATATTAAATATGTTTTTTGTTTGTTTTCAAACTTAAACGTACTATGTGAATAATTTCATGATGTATTGAAAAAGATGTACTTTAGTTTAAAATATGAACTTCGATAATTGCATTAGATATTAACGAAAGAGGACATTCAATCCACATCCGCAAGCTTAATGTGATATGAATGGTTTTGAGTTTAACCTTTTTCCAGAATTACCATAGATAGAATATGCCTAATTTCTCTCCAGTACTAAGGATATTAGAAATTTAAAGATTATAAATGACATTACATTGTAATACCGATTACCTTTACTAGTACAGGTACAGAAAATGTACAGGCTGCTTCCGGACTTTGATAACAAGATAACATATATTAGTCTCAGCAGAAAAAGCTTCAAGCTAAAAACATTTTGTCCCTGTGAAAGGGTAGGCGAAATCGGTCCTGCCCTGCCCCTTCATTATATTGAAACACAAATAAGATATATTCCATCTATTAAAATGCAAGGTGGCGCAGTCACCGGTTGTAATAAGAATAAATTTTGAAAAGATTAAACTGGGTTTTAGACAGCTTAAAACTTAAACATATTCTGCATCATGAATAAAAGAACCAAGTGTGTGGGGGGATGGGGGGATAGCAAATTCAAATTACATGTTGCTATCATTAGACGTGTAATCACCACCACCTGAATAATAATTATAATGAATATATGTATTTTTTTAATTTTATCTCCAGCCCGATTTATGTTTCAGATTACACAGCAGGGATAAAGACAATAAAGTCGATAACTGGTGAGTTTGCTCCTAATCCTTAATGCTTGGTAGGAAAATAAATTGAAGACATAGGAAGGGGCATCTATAAACGATTGTTAATTACATTGTTGATACACACCAATCAAACGAATTAATTAAAAACAATTATCAAATGAAGAAATAAGGAAATGAATGAAATTAACAGCCCGGTTATTGAAACTTTTGTATATGAAGGTTGGTAAATTTTGTTGACAAATATGATGATTTGTGTTATTTGCACTGCAAGCAAATGGAAAGGCATCTAACGATAATGAAAACTGCTACAGAATTTGTGTTCATCAGTTATGACTATAGCATTAAACGTGCGAGGAACAGAAATTATTCATTTTAATTTAAATGCACACTTGTACAGGTAACATGATTCTGAAATCAATTGTTTCATATTACCAGGCCCGTTATTATCATCATCGCGTTGGTATCGTAGACTCTAGCATGCGTTTCCTTCATTAAACCAATATAACATTTGTATGAGCTTGAAATCAAGAACTTATCTTACTTGTCTATCTCACTCAATATATCATTTTATCAATAACTTTACTAATTCCGATGATATTGATATCGCGGATTCAAACACGCCAATCTCCCGCTTATTTTTGTACACTGGGTATCTTTCCCTTTCTTCGAGATGTGCATGCCGATACGTACACTGTTGTTATGTAGGCCTATGAGATAACAATTTTTTTCTTATTTCAATCATAATCATAATCGTACGGCAGCCATTGTAATGTTGAGGCAAGTTTCATATTACATAATTTAGTTTATATGCATGAACATATCAAAGCATGTTCTCGGTTTGTTACTGTATAATCAGAGTCATTTTCCAAAATGTTGTGGTTTGAGACAGTCCTATATATTAATTAGTTTGAAACATGCATGTAGTGTGTTATGTACCATTCCCCCATACAATCTAGCCCGACCCCGCATTGACAAGATTGACTTTAATCATCTAACCATCAATAAACATACGTGTAAGACATAAGGCCATGATCTGACATCCAAATCCGAAATTTTGAATATAAATGATGACACGATTATGACGCTATATTTAGGATGAAACATATAACATAAACTAGAGTATTTTACTATCTGGTTGTACCTCCTAACATACCAGTAGGTGCTTAATTATCAATTACCTTTGTTCGGGATTAAGCTTGTCAATTTTGAGCCGAGACATGGGATTTTATTAAGATTAAACACAAAAGTGAATGTCAATATTGGAAACACAAGCAGAAGAAGGAGGCATTGCAGATTCTCTCTATTATTTTATGTCAACATATAACTCCATCTTCCTTAAAAGAAAACAGAATAGGTGACATATATTTGGTACATAGAAGTCATAACATCAACATGACTTTGGACGTAATTTTGATTAAACTCAATTGATTATGTTTCGATTGAATAGGTCACGTCCCTCTCTGTACCATACTTTCTACCGGCAGACGTGAATCCATCGACAAAGCGAAAGATGAATTAAAGCATTACGGGATCACTGATATCTACGAATTACCTTACCCTAACCATTCCAATCTCTCAAATGAAGATCATTTGCAGTGTCTTGACCTTCTACATGAATGCCTTCAAGAGGGTGACAGAGTATTAGCAAACGATGATCTGAAAAATATGTGCATGAATCCAAGATGTACGTTGCTCTATAATAAAACAAAGAAAGAATCGAAAGAAGCAAATCAGAAGATAATCAAAGAAATTGAAGAGCAAAAACAGGAAAAGAGGGCACTACGAAACGAAATTAAGGAGCTTGAACGAGAATGTGAAGAATCCTTTGCCAGTTATGAGGGCCTTGTCAACGACCACGCGATACTTAGAAGCGAGATGGAATGTGAAAAACAAAAGCGAAAGCAACTTGAAATGACTTTGGGTGATAATGAGAAAATAGCAAAGCACGCTATGGAGATGTACAAAGAAAGAGAGCTGGAACTGGAGGAGAAACTAAAATCAAAAGAGCTGCACATCGGAACAATGGCGGAACACTTACAGAAAACCGAAGAGACGGCAAGACGTGCGGTTGAGCGACTACAAACCGAAAAAGAGGACGAAAGAGCAAAAGCTGCGAAAGAGAAGTGCTCACTGGCAGCAGAAATGACGAAAAAACTCGGGTCTAAGCAACATCATGAAGACACTTTGACAAAAACCGTAGAGGAGAAAGAGCGAAATGAGACGACTCTGAAACTGCAAGTTGAAGAATTAAAGAAAGGAAGGGAGGAAGACGAATCAAGAGCTGAGAAAAAGGAGCGCTCATTGGCAGCAGAAATGACGAAAAAAACTCGAATCTAAGCAACAACGCATAGAAACTTTGACGAAAATCGTAAAGGAGAAAGAGCGAAACGAGATGATTGTACGACAGCAAGTTGAAGAGTTAGAGAACGAAAGGCAGGAAGACAGAGCGCGATTTGAGCAACTTGAGCGTGAGACCTGGAAGCTAAGAACCAACATTCAACTAGAAAGCGAGATACGATCAGCAGAACAGAAGAAGAAATCAGAGACACTTCAATGGATGCAGATTTTAATTCCCTGGACGAACTATGGAAACCTGGCTCGAAGTGGTAAGACTATTTTTATAATATTTTTGTTTACGTTTCTTCATACTACTATCCCACTATCTTTAGTTTAAAACTATTTCATCTTCAGCGTTTGGTTACTAAATTAATTAAACTACCACATTTCGAAATTGTATACAAATTAATCAAGAAATTAGTCTGCAGATCTGACTACGGTAATACAATTATCAAGGGTATTACATCATTATGTGATGGTGATATTTTATAATTGACGTTTGTTTATGTTTTGCACGTACATAGATATGTACTGCCAATAACGATACGATCATCTCAAATGTTAATTATTGAATAATCGTATCATTTCAATAAATCAAAATATTCTATGTTCATGGCAGGGATAACTTCTTCTGAAGATAATTCAATTGGAGAATGCTATCCACCAGGAAGGATTACTTCATCAGATGCAGAGTAAGTTGAAACAACCTTTGCATGTCGATTAACTACACTGGTTCCGAAAATAATAATTTTATATTTATTCAGGTAAAGCATTTTGGGGGAATGAGGGCAAATCTCAATAAAAATGTAAATCATATTGGGCATTTTTCTCTTCTTTTTATTCATCTTCTTTCTTATTTTCCACATCTTCCTTCTAATTTTTCTTCTTCTTGTTGTTCTTCTTCTTTCTTCCTATATTCTTGTTTTTTGTGTTTCATGTTCTTGTTTCTCTTATTATTATTCCCGTCTGGGATTCCTTGGAAGGTAAACGCTAAATACTTGTTATGTATCAAGTTGTGGTACATACTTCTGCAAAACGAAACCGGATAGAGAATTTTGTTTGATTTGTACGACTATTTCCATCATTGCAGATTTTTAACATGTATCCGCTGACCTTTTTTCATTTTATAAGCCAAAACAAAATGTCATATCTTCTATTTTCTCTAACTATGCTGAGTTCTAAATATATTTCAGCGTTGAACTACCCAATGATGAGTTTGCGGAGATCTTGAAGCAGATAGCTGACGATCTTTCCGATGAGGCCAAGATCGATAGCTTGGCTAGTCAGCTTGGAGTTCTACGGGGTGACATAGCAAGAGCTCTCAAGACCAACATGAGATACGAACAGATCACCAGTAGAGGAACCCATCTCATGCTGAAACAATGGAGAGAAGGTGTGTCCAGGGGAGATGAACGAATCGAACTTAGGAGGGCGCTTGTGGCTGCCAAATTGTTGGACCTTGCTGACCATTATTTTCCACAAGGTAAGGTCATCATCAAATTGGTTTGATAATTTGATCTGGTTCGTGATATAATCAATACAAAAAGGAAATTAATTTCTACTGTCTGCTTGCTTTCCACGTAACCAGAACTAAGGAGAACATATCGTTAAGCCGCCATAATCATGATAACTCTCTGTTGTCATACCTCCTGGTAATGTCACTTTACAAATAAACATGTAACATGAATAAGGGTATGCCGGTTTCGTTGTTGTTATTTTGTCTTTATGTCGTTTGTCAGATTTTGTCTACTTGGTTGTTTTTTTGTTTAATGTTTTGTGTTGTTGTTGTTTGTTTGTTTGTTTGTATTGTTTCGTTTTGTTTTGTTTTTGTTTGTTTGTTGTTGTTGTTGTTGTTTTGTTTTTTTTTGGGGGGGGCGGGGTTCGGGTGTTGCTGAGAAGATAAGATTCATTATTTATTCTGTACCAGCTCATATTGAAGAGCACTGATGCTAGTCTTGATAATTACCATCTCCCCAAAACAGGAACAGGAAGAGGACCAGGACACTCTCAGAAAATGGAAGATTCTCACCAGCTATCCGGGATAGATAGCACATCTGCAGCGCAATGTTCCTCAGGAGGACAAACCAACGTGTCTTCTAACGAGCCGTTTGAAGAGGGAACTAACACATCGGATAAAGGGGCTGTAGAAGATACCGGCATCAACTATAGCGACTGGCTTTCTAACATCGCCTTGACCGAGACATCTTCGGAGAAACTAGTGATGCTTTTATTCATAAAGGTAATCATTGATGTTCCTCAAAAAGCCTTTGGTGGATAAACCCTTTTAGACAACCTTTATTGTGACTGTATATATATTTTCTACACATTTATATGTCAATGTAACTTGCTTAAAGATTAACCATAGTGACAATTACAAAACTTTACATTGGCAGGTCAATAACTATGACTATACCGAGATATGATTCTCCTGGATCTTGTATACTCATGTTCATGTTACCATTATGCTTCCTAAATACAAAAGTTGGATAACCTAACAGATTACTACAATTCTTTTAAAGTATCAATACTGAGGTGCCCTTAAAAACAAATCCCATTCTTATGCAATAGTAAGGTATAACATAACAATATTTTGACATATGGAGTGTCAAATACATAACACATAAAGTCTATATTATGTCCACGCTCGTACGCCTGCGTCATCACAGTGATAAGGGCTCAGAAATAAAATATAAAAAACTGTAAGGGACTTAATCGAAGTAACGAAAAACATCATTCTCCTATTAAGACTTTACTTTAAATCACAAACAAATAAGATATCATTTTGTTCTCCCCAATAGTATCATACCTTTAAATGTGAATGCCTATATTTCATGTGCACATGCAAAGGTTGCCTTATATTATGTGTACGTTATCAGTACACGTGACATAAGGATAATAAAGGTTTCGGAAACTATATAAGGAAAACATAGATATTGATTTTACTATATACTATCAACTATGAAATTGTAATTATCTCATGCATAGCAGATTATTTAAGTATGTGTAGTATATGTAGAAAATGCACGATTTATGTGTAAATGTTACACTCTGCTTTTTTAGAAGATTTATTGTCCTGGGCCATTATGATAAACTGTGATATATCTCTGTATATTAAGTATGATCTATTTTGTACCACTTTATATTTTGATTATGATATGAATACTTACCAATATATCACGTTGAGCACACAGTTAAATAAAATAAAGTCATTGCCGTAACAAAATAAATGTGAAAATACATTACGTAGTAAACTCACCTTTGTATAGAAAAAATAAGTTTGAATACATTGAATTTGAAATACTCTCTGTATGATCAAATAGTGTGATGCCACAAATACTTACTGTTTCCCACCGTAAATATTTTTGTTCTAATAAAGAGGGATAACGAGCATTTTATGTTTGTTTTTTACCGTAAACTTGTCATAGATATCATTTTTACTTTGACTTAAAAGAAGAAGGAGATATCGCTGGATATACTTACTGCATGCGATGACTTGTTTCGGAAGATGAACAAAAATCACTATTTCATGTGACGTTGCAAATCACTTTTGTAGAACTTATATTTAGTCTAGGCATATCGTTTGCATGATTACACATTTCAATGACTTTGACGTTATATGTATGATGTATTCTTTATATTTTTATGAAAATCTAAGTTTACTAGTACCGTATATCTAAAGATATTTAGCTTTAATACTTTATTATCATTGAAAAGTAAATAGAAGGTATTGCAAGATAAAAATCGAAAGACAGGTATACACGTTTTCTGCACTGATCCTATTCATGTTTAACATTTGAAAAAGCTGCGTCTTACAAATATCGAGTATTAATTTGTAGTTGTAGCCCAAATTTGTACAAAATTCACACAAGATTAAACATTTATTAATTCAATATTACCTATATTACCTAAGCAACTCAATTTTAAAGTGATAAAATACTTTTTAAGATGTTGCCTATCAAAATTCCCATATGTGTGGGCAGAGCCTACGGATGTTTTACTTGTCTTTCAATTTTGTAGCACATAATAGAAACAACCTCAAATATCCGTATATTAATATTTTAACACGGACAAGTCTTTGCTCCTTGTACAATCATGCTTGCAAAAGTCACAGAGGTGCTCATAATTATACTTTTGATTGCCCTCTTGAAATAAATATGTTCACGTGTGCATCACAGCATGTACCGTCGGTGCATGAATGAATGATAACAACTTAACGTTCATGAATACATATTCAGCATTTGTCTGAATCTGTTTCTACAGTTATGTACAACCTTTATAATGACCTTTATCTACCTATTTGCAGATGAAAACCTCTGAACTGGTTTATTCAAATTGATCAAGTAAAGATCTTCACATGTTATGAGTAAAACTAAGTACAACCATTTTAAGAATAAAGGCAAAATATATTCATGATTTATGCAAAGTGGGTTGGTTATATTTCAGAGTTCATTCAAATGATAAGATACTGACGAAGCATAAGAGGGAAGGATATGAGAGAATACGAATATGCGACGAAGAAACTTACCGGGATTGATATAATTATGTATATAAAAAGAGAAGAACAAAAATGAGGGAGAGAGAGGGAGAAAGAAGAACCTTAGGGGGATTTTTCCCAAAATGGGACTTCTGAATGCCAACAAGTGAAACAACCCTGTGACAAGCATTTTTTCCCTCTATAGAATTCGATGACAAGGCAAACAAACGAAGACAAAGAAATAGCGTCCCTTTTCAATTCAATGTTCTCCAAAGATTCAAAATAGATTTCATATTTACTCAACATTTTACTCCCCTTAAATCACTTCCAGCACTTCCTGCAGCTCATGAACGAAATAAATGATAATGCTATTGGTGAGAAGAAAGCGGAATAGAGAAAGAGAAAGAGAAAGAGAGAGAGAGAGTGTGTGTGTGTGTGTTCCAATTTGAGGTCGCGTGTAAGTGTGTGTGTTTGAGGGGTAGCACGTAATGGTAGACAACAAAGAGGGGAAACTAATATGAGAAAGAAGGATACGTACAGATCAACTAACATTTGCACATATCAATTAATTATGAAAGACATTGAGAACGATTATAATTACATTCATTTAGGGTGTTTTTATAAGAATGCATTATCATAACTATAAAATTAAACAGTGATGTCGCTAGATGGCGCTGTGGATTATGAATTCACCGTTTTACCCCTGCTTGACAATATATTAAGTTTACATCCAATAACGATTTTTGATGACAAAGTAAAATTGGTATACTATGCATTTTGAGGGGTACTGACTCGAGCCTGCTGGAGTGGTAGCTGCCCCAGGCCTCTGAGCAATATTAGATCCGCCCTATCTGAGGATGATTCCTACAGAGTCTGGTTAGAACCCAGCCATGGATTTTCAAGAATATGTGAAATTGCAGTTATTAAGACACTCGGGGGAGGGGTGCCGCCCAAGCTCTCCTTGTAGGGCATGCACCCAATCAGAACACAGTTAGTTAATTTGTCCTCGAATCTTTCAAATCTATGTCATTATTATTACTATTACTGTATTTTTACACGAATTACACCTGATTTACTGATTATGAACGCCTGTTTCGGGGTTATACTTTTATGACTTGTGAAGACTCGTGATATGTAATGTAATCAATATCTATTACATCAATATAGAAGCACGAGAGAGCGCTGTTCAACTTCACTTTAAATGGTCACTGACCTTTTCCAGAGAGGTGAAAATCTCTCGTTTTTCGAAATTTGGAAACCTTTTTACTTTGACTATTACAGTGAATGGCGTTTTGAACATCTATACGATCTATCAACCTTCATCCTGACTCGGATGGTAATTCTGAACTTGAAAATAACTGGATTTTGTATTTGTCAACTGCCCCGCCCATTTTTGGATTTTGAATATGGCGGCAAATGCACGCAGTACGTCATACGCTGGAAAAGCTGGACATGAACTTCCCAGTGTTTGTTAAAAATAAAGTCATCTCAACGATTGATGATAAAGTGATTACAAATGAAGAGATTTTCGAATTTCTCATTAAAAGTGTGCCAAGCTGTGATATCAAAGGAATTCAGAAAATTGGAGGTCTGTGAAGACTGTATGTAGAAAATCAGGACAAATAATCAAGATCATTAGGCCAAACAAAAAAAATATTTTGGTTGTCCTCGATTGCCTTTCTGGAGTAGGGGCGGGCGGGCGGATTTGTTTATTTATTTGTTATTATTTTTTTGTTTTAACTTAATTTTTTGTGTGTCTTTTTTATAAAAAAAAATTTCCCCATTTTTTTTTTTTTTAATAATTTTTTTTCCATGAAAAAAAATAAATCATTGGGATGTCAAGCTTTTAAACAAACAAAGTCTATAAAACACTTTAATATGGTAAAAGACTAGTTTAATGTACAATGAATATCAAGACCAACACAGAAAGTATTTTTGGCTTTGAAATACAGCACCTTTTAAATCTCCATTGTACTACTTATAGCTACTTGCGCCCTCTAATAATCGGTGACCATTGATCCCCCATGATCCTCTTTATCTTATGTTAACTGAGAGCTAATTTTATGAGATAACCACCTGTCCATTGACCTTACAGGGTGGTCTAATCCCTCCTGTAAACTAGTACAGATGGGCTTTAAAATGAGTTTAAGAATGCTCAGAACCTGATTTTAATGAACGGCAGTTTGACATAGAAAAATAAAAATGGCAAGTTTGATAAATAATACAGAATTGCGTACTAAAAAGACCAAACTGGCAACAGGACGCACATTGATCCTTGCAAATGCATAAAATGGTATGTTTGGCATTTAAGATTGCTCCCCCCCCCAAAAAAAAAAAAAAAAAAAAAAAATACAAGCGGCACGAAAATGACGAGCGGGCGGTCGAGGACAACCAAATTATTTTTTGTTTGGCCTTACGAATGGGCTGAATTTACGTAGTGTAAACATTGCCGTGAATGACAAAAACCCAACCATCAACCTCCTCCCCCGAATCATGAACTTTGGCCTTGTTAAAGGCAAGATCTTCCACTATCATGGCCGACTCCCGTAAACTACGAGACTTAAAGTTTTGTGCTCGAGATGTCTGAGCAAAGGTCATCATCGCTCCCAATGCAGCGGCCCTGTAGTGTGTCGCCGTTGAAACCAACCACAGTGGCGGATCCAGGGGGGGGGGGGGGGCCGGCCCGCCCCCCCCCCCCCCTGGGAAAAAACGTATGAAAACACGTGAATTTTACCTTTTTGGGGGGATGGCCCCACCCCCCCCCCCCCCCCCCCTGGCGCTCAAGGGGGGGGGGGGTGCAACAAATTTTCAAATTTTCGACGGGCAAAAAAAAAATGTGATAGATATGACAAACATACTTATTTCAATTTTGTTTATACAATATTCCTTTTCATGTAAATGTCGAATTGTAATTTCTTAAGTTTAAATGTTCGTGGTCTGAGAAATAGGGAAAAACGAATTCAATTTTTCAGATGGTTTAGACATCAAAAGGGACACATATTCTTTGTACAAGAAACTTATTGGAAAGCCGACATTGACAATTTTGTGAAAAGTGAATGGCGTGGGCCGTGTTATTTTTCACATGGCACAAATCACTCAAAGGAGTTGCTTTACTATTTAATGAACACCTATAGACATAGATGTCACTAGTATAGAGCAGAGTGATGATGGAAGAAAGTTGTTGTTGAAAATTAAAATGGGAACTTTTTTTTTTTTATTGACAATAGTAAATGTATATGCACCAACTGAGAAAAAGCAAAGAGAACGTTTTTTCAGAAATCTGAATACATTCGTATCAAATTCTTGTGCAAAATATGAAAAATCTAAATTAGTAATGGCAGGAGACTAGAACTGTGTACTGAATGTCAAGAAAGACACTACACATGTTCAGGGAACAAACCATTCCTAATGCAACACCGTCTATTAATACAACGAGGGCCGCATGCGGCCCTCGAGCTCTTCTGGTGCGGCCCGCGGAGCTTTGAAAAAGTAATTATTTAAATAGCTCATAAATGAAATGCGGCCCGTATAGCAGCGATAAAATAGGGTAAAACATTTACACACAGCTATCTCTATTTCCACAATCTGTTTTCATCATTCACAACATATTGACTCGTTACTTGGTTGATACAAAACTCTTCAAATTTCCTCACATTACATTACATTATGACGTTATAATCACTCGCCGTGTTAATTTCAGTTTGTAATTTCCGCACGCAGTAACGTTTGTAAATTTACAAATGTTGTGAATCGAGGAATATGTCTGAAATGCCATACTAGTCTTGAAACTTACAACTCTTTTCTCCCGTTGAATTTTCTCATGAATCTTAATCGTAAACTGGAAAGTCCCCTTCCCTTTTGACCGCGTTCAGCCACGCTGCATCTATTAAATTATGGAGAGTTACAGGATGAGGGTAGAAAAACAAAGACCTCAAAATTATAGTGACCGGTTTGACTAGCTGAAACTTGTCCATCAAGTGCAGCCCCAGAAATCACACTTAAAAAGTAAGCCTGATTTTCCCCACTGATTTTTGTTTGTGTGTGTGTGTGTGCAAAATTGCAGGTATGAACACGTAGTGTATGAGTGTGTGCGTGTGGGGGGGGGGGGACTACCTACGGCCCGCCAAGTTATGCCAATCGTTAGCTGTGGCCTGCAAGGCGCTGGATATTATTAGGTATTGAGCTGAAACTGCTGCAATATGCAGATGACACTTTATATTATGTATCTGACATAAATTCTTTTGAAAATATTTTAAACGAATTATAGGTTTTTGGCGAAGTAGCAGGAGACAGTTAAATAGAGGAAAGACTGTCTTGATTTGGATTGGAACATCCTGTCAACGATGGTCGTTATCTTGTTTTGGCTTTACATTGGACAGATGAGCCAGTAAAATACTTAGGACATCATATCGCACCTGATGTGCATTGTGCTTTAAAGATCGATTGGCAAAATAAATTAGATATGCTAGATAACTGGAGAAAAAGAAACCTGACTTCGTTTGGAAGACTGACTATTATTAAATCACTTGCAATTATTAAAGTTATACATTTAATGATTGTTGATACAATACCGTCTATTTTGTTGATGAAATTTATTAGCTTGATATCTAAATTTCTTTGGAAAAGTAAAATTGAAAAGGTAAAACGATGTATTGTTACTCGGGATTATCGTGAAAGAGGAATACGAATGATCGATGTAAAAAGGCAAATGTTTAGTTTTAGGGTGAAGGGGCTTGGGATTTGTTTAGATAATAGAAACGGAATTTGGAAAGATATGAGTATGACTATTTGGGAGGGCTGCATCTACTGCTGAATTGCAATTATACTGATTATGCATTAAATCTCTTAAAACTTAGAAATATGCCACATAGAAATATTACATGCATAGAATCAAATACAAAACTACACATCAGTTGAATGTCAGGCATAGAAACATGTTGACCAAAAGATTTTATAGTATAATCAATAAATTGTGTTTGAAAAAAAAAAATTATTTCATGAAGACTGGTATAAAAGTGGTATTACATATCTGAAGGATATCTTTAGAAACGGTACTTTTTCAGTAAATGAATTATTTAATATCCGTATTTAAAACTAGATGAAGTAAACAACTTTTGATTTTTATCTTTAAAAAGCTACAAAAATAAATTCCACAAATGTGGGTAAATGATAAGCATAGGGTACCCTTAGGATTCAAAGATCATAATTTCTCTATCCCCCACATTGTATTTGGAAAAGCAGTTAAGCCTGTTACTGTTTGAGTAGTAAATAGTGGTATAAAGTTTTAAACAAATTAAAAACAAATAAATATTGTTTGTGTTGGGAAAATGTCTTGCAGAAGGACGTTAAATGGTCCTCTGTTTTTGATAGGAATTTGATTGGGATTAGATAATTTTGTCTTCGTGAATTTAATTTCAAGCTTTTATATAACATGCTACAAGTTCTTAAAAACCTGTTCAAGTGGGGGTCTTCTGACGACCTTTGTGTAAAATGCAAAGAGACTGAAGATGTTCTTCGTGCTTTTATTTCATGTAAGGCAAACGAAACCTTCTTTGAATATTTAAAGGTCTCAGTTTTACATGCTTTCAATCTTAAAATAGAGAAAGATATTGTTTTATTACTCGAAATGAATTCGCAACCGAAATCGATTTGATAACGTCGATTGCTTTTTGGGCTATTTATAAAATGATTATTTTTCGTAATAAGTACGGGTATGATAATATAGATTTTAACTTGATTTATTTATGGCATCAAGAGAGAAATGACTAACGGAATAAAAATAAAAGAACATTTGAAAGTACAAATATGAAATTTCCTTGCTTAGTTATAATTGAACATATAATTTGTATTATTGATGTTCCATTGTTTTGCTAAATTGTTAGCAAAATGATGTTATTGTTTTAATATTGAATAAACACCTCTAAGAGGCAAAACAAAAATCAATATAGAAACACTGTTGAAACTACATTATATCCCTCTCTCTTCCTCTCTCTCCCTCTTTCTCTCTCTCTATCCCTCACTATCTCTCTCTCTCTCTCTCTTTCTTTCTCTCTATCTCTCTCTCTTTCTCTCTCTCTCTCTCTAGACTGATGTTCTTGCTTATTGAAGCCTCCCAAAACCGAGACTAATAATATATTCATTACAAAAATCCATTGTCCACGGCAAGGATAAACATAAGATAATAACTATACATGTATATGACAAAGGTGTAGTTAGGTAATGCCTCAGAAGCCATTTATTTATTTTCCTTTCTCTATCTCTAGATCTGGGGTATTTTTTAATTGTTTGCATTGTATGCAATGAAGTCACACATCATCACAATAACATTCTTCTCGTTCATTAATATCGATATATTGTTTTATGCTTGGTGTGATTTTTGTTGTCTTTAGACTTTTAAAAAGGCTTCTAAACAGTACAGGCTCATCGACAAATGTTTACACAAACTTGCTTTCATCCCGCCACATTTACATTGTATGTTTTTTTTTCTAGTCGTGTAAAACATTTCCTTGTATCTTCTTAATTTGCATGTATTCGATGTTTGGTTACTTGTTAAACTTTTACTTTTGTTTATTACTATGTTTCTGTATTTTTAACGCTAATGTGGAAATAAATTAAATTCGATTAAATTCAATCATGTTTCGCTTCTTTTTCAAAAGATTAAATGAAATTACTTACCCAATAAATGCATTTATTTATTTAGTATCTATTCATTTAACACATTGTATTCAAGAAGGATACACAATGTAATTACTGTTTACCATCATCGTCTCGAAATAGTTCAACTAAGACTTTATGATCAATAGAGCTTTCCACATGGTTGTAAAACCCTGCCTCCTATCCCTGAATATCTCCATGCCAAATGGTGAATTGCATTTTTCCAACTTTGAGGATGCTTCGGACATGTTAGCGATTCTATTTTAACGTGTTGTTTTCCTTCGAATATTGCGGTGATTCAACATTTGCTGCAGCCCAAAAAAAGGGCCGGACTTAATTATAGATGTACACACACACACAAACACATACAAAAAACTATTTCTCTCTTTCGTTCGCCCTCTGTAGTAAATACTTCTCCATTCAAAACTTTCGTGCAGACACAAACACACGCACATTCACACACGCACACTCAAACTACTTTTGTCTTTCGTATCTCTCTCTCTCTCTCTTTCCCCGTCTCTCTCTCTCTCTCTCTCTCTCTCTCTTTATCTATATATCTACCTATCTCTCTCGCAAATGCTTCTCTCTTTTACGTTTATCGTAAGTTATGTGTAAAGTATCCCTCTCTCTTTTCTCTCCCTTCAGTATTCTTCTCTCAATCTCAGCGAAAAAACTGTGTTAACCTTCTCTCTGGATGGACCACCGTCCTTCTTGACGTAGTTAGTGTCTTAGTCCTAGTTTCACTTTATTTTCTAAACCTGTATTTAAAACATCCCATCACTATGAATATGACGGACAAAGAAAGAGGACAAAATATACAGTTCCTCATTCTCCCGTCAACAATTGCTGCGGTATAGACAAAGGAACATCCCTTCACTGCTATTATGTAAAAATGTGTAGAACATGTGAATATGCATGTGACACCTGTCATGTTCATAGTGCATACTCCACATATTGTTTTTCTATGTGGTTTGGATGGAAGATACTTCAAAAAGTACAAATCCGAAAATGCTAAGCGACCTTTAAGTAAAATGTCAACAGGCATTTGAAATGTCAATAAAATGAATCATTGACATGATTCATAAGTGTCGTGGTAAATATTAAGCGCTTTTGTAAATTCGATGATAACAAAAACACTATAATAGGCTTATTACGTTGTTGTCATTGCTTTTTATAAAAAAAACAAGAATATTGTTTGCCTTTACCCCCACCATGATTAACGTGGCGTACACGATTAAAATTTTACCATGCATATTAATAAAGCTAATAAATTGAAAGAGAGAGAATAGACGGAGAGAGAAAAGAAGTGAAACACATGGACAGAGATAGAGGGAGAAGTTGATGGAAAAGGAAGAGCAAAAAGGAGAACAGATGAGTGAAATTAAGAGAGGAAGAGAGATGGGGAAATCAGCGGAGCGGGGGAAAAGTCAGAGGAAGGGAAAGTATGGTGACAAGGCTGGAACACATGTAACATTAATTTCACTTCATTAAACTGCATTCACAACAGGAGGTCCATTGAGCAAATAGTTCCTTTATTTATTGGGGTTTACTTCGGTATCAAGACAGATGGTTCTATCCTCCGAAGGAATCATTCTAATAATATTGAAACAAAACAGAAATGTGAACACTTCAAAGCGTTACATCTAGAACATTCATGAGCGAATGATAGTTGATGAGGTGGTTCTAACTCTTGGTTGCGGCAACAAATGGACAGCTGCATTATTCAACCGAAATGGAGATTTCACGACAAATCTAAAAGACAAACAAACAATAAATATAAATATGGAGGTATATATTTGGAGTGTGGAGGGAAATATAATTTGCATTACCCTTTTGGAATAAGTGAGGGAATTGGCATTATCATTCGAAAATCATTGACATGGTCCGAACAAAACATAATACGGTAAGGTTGATAATTCGGCCTCGTTGCAAACGATGTAGCGTTTTGTGTATTGATCAGTAGAAATTTGGGGTTGAATCGTCGGTTTTGAGGTTCATATGAACAATTAATACACAGCTAGGAGGGTAACGCAGTTTGCATATCAGTATACACTAACCACAAGCAGCTTCTTGAGTCGTCTTTATTATATACCGGTCGATAAATAGCGTACATGTATTATCTAACCCGATAACAAACAATGTAAAGTAAATATCGATATTTGACGTCTAACCAGGAACACTGGAAGGCAATCGGAACCGTGCTTATTAATTGCGTGCGTAGTGCGGGGCGCAGTGTTGTATTGTCGGAGCGTACACTAAACGTTAAACTCACTGTAGTGATGACTGGTCACTGGAGCGATATGAGTGCAATGTTATGTTCTATTTCTTCCACGACATTTCCATTTCTTGTCTGGTCTCTCCCTGTTTGAGAGAGGGGTTTTTCTTTTGATTAAAAAGGGTAAGTCGAACCTTCTATTTATTTCTTCTTGTTTGCGAATTCAAGCTTAAATACTGTTTTAGTTTCCCGAAAACTTACAATACTGTGACTATTGCTTGATATTATTATACACCAACCTGGTATCAATACATTTCCAAGAACATTAAACATTAAACTATACATCGTCGCGTTTACATGTTTCTGAAACATCCGTGATCTCGAAGCAGCAAACAGCAATAATTTCTAGATTATGCAAAGAAAAATAAAGTATAAATATAATTACATTTGTTGATAAGAAGAACAGGTCGAAGAGGTAAGCGCATTTCAGATGTTAAGGCAGTACGATAATGATTGAGTATGATTAATCTTGTTCTTATTTTGATGAATATTTTGTTTTTTCATGAGAAGAAGAAGAAAAAAGAAGGAAAAAGGGGGGACTTGAAAGATATACAGCCTGTATATGTTTCATATCGTTTGTAGTTTAGAGTAATTTCTTTGTACAATTCAGGAGATATTATGGTCTCACAAACGATATTGTATATTCTACTTTTGTAATGATAATGAACGACTAATAATGTATTATTTCATTACAGTTCATATGAGACTGTGATTTTTAGATATCAGTGCATATTTTTCATGTCTCTGTGTACCAAATTGTACATCTCACAATATTTTCTACTTGAGCAATGACTACATACTATATCTGTAAATTGACTAGTCTTGAGAAGTATTGCAGTTCCTTACTTATTTTGTTTCTTTTAATTTACGCGTATACGGCGAGGATATTGTTGCTTTTAATCTTTTTATTGTACGGAGAGGTACCTACACCTACTCTAACATAGTTGTGTGTGTTTTTTTTTTATTCCTCTCTCTCTCGCCTGTGTACACACAGTACAGTCTGGGTCCACACCTGTTTTTTTGTTTTATTTGTTTTTAGATTTCCTCCCCTTTTCCTTCTCTGGCATGACTATATTTCTTGAAAATTCTGTCACGAACTCTCTAGCTGTCTTTCCTCAGAGTGCATGGAGTATTTCAATATTTTGTGTCTGTAATTGCCATAATTGTCATCCAACATTATACAAGTACTATATAATATCGTATCTTTAGACAGCATGCACATCATTCAAGTAAAATCATGTACACGACATTTGTTGTCAATCCTGAATTTGCATGGCGAGTAATGCAATGCCTAGCCTAGTATTTATATATACATTGTGTTTCATACTGTACTGTTGAGAAGGAAATAAATGTTAATAAATACAAAATACACAAAATATTTCTGTAATTTCTGTAATTTGTGTTGTTTTATTATTGTAAAGCGCATGAATATTTTCACAAAGATGAAACGCGATATAGAAGCCTAGTTTATTATTATTATTATTATCCTTATTGTAATTATTATTACTTCTTTCAATTATTTTTGTTTTGTTGTTATTTATCATTGGTGTTTATGCTATTTTTTTAAATTATCATTACTATCATCATCATCACAACAATTGTAATTATTAGTAGTTTTTTTTTTCTGATTTCCTCAGGGGTGTTACCATGCATGCAATCCGGAGATTCGTGAGTCTTCTTATCTTAGGAACGCTGGCGTTGGTACTGCTGCTTTTTGTCGTAAAAGGTCCTACAGGTTTCGCTCTTATAAATGATGATCAGATAGAGTATGATGGCGTTAGGAGAGCAACGCATGTCCTGTAAGTAATGACAAACCCATAGGAACGTATTTTACGGGATCAAACCCGTTCTTTGTACAGCGTCTGCACAGTGAGACTATGTTGACGGCATACTGCATAGGCAATATACTTTAGCTGCTCCGGACACAGTTATTGTTGTTGTTATTGTTGTTGTTGTTTTAGTTTATAGGCGTTTGTCATTCAGAAGTGAATATTTACGCCTCTTCTCTTAGGATTTGTTTTCCTTAAAAATTAGATTGACTTTTTAATATATAGATTTGGATAAATTGGATTTTTAAAAATCAAACTGTTCATGTTGAAGAATTCAGTGGCTGGCGGACTGGCGGAGCTAGGTTTTGCCCAAGGCTATGACGTCATTTTTCAGAACGCTTTTCGCCCCCTTTCCTTTCTTTTTCCTTCAAATTTGCAAGCATATTTGTGATGGCTAAACGCAGGGCATCGCGAAGCCGTATTTTGAATATATATCAAGGGGGAGTTAGACTCCGTTTTATACCCTGCATGATTATATTAGTATGGAATGCCATTTGGGCCACAGCATGTGTCATGACGTCACCCATATCCCATTCGGTTTGCACGCAGTGCTTGTGACCCCAATTCCAGGTCCCTTCATTTATCCCTATTTATTTCAAACTTCGAAGGCACTTTTAGGCGCCATTTTGCCTTTTTTCGGGCCGTGCTTTCGGCCTTTCTTTCTGCTTAACTATCTCCACTTTCATAAATGGTACAGACTTCTAATCAATTCCTCAGACGCCCGTTCGTCTGCCCTGTTGAAACAAGGGCGCCAATGCATTCATATCATTATAATGCGATGTAAGTTCTAGTTATTATTAGTCTTTTTATTATTACCATTATTATCATTATCATTATTATTAATTTTGATATAAGTATTGTTTATGATAAAGATAATGATAATTACGATTTAAGTTCTAGTTGTTATTATTATTAATATTATTACCATTATTATTATAATGATTATTATTATCACTATTATAATTCTTATTATTATTATTATTAACTTTGATATAAGTAGGCCTATTGTTTATGATAAAGATAATGATAATTTGTATGAGTAGTAGTCAAACCAGTAGTTGCAGCAGTCTTAGTAAATATAGTAGCAGTAGTAGTAGTAGTAGTAGTAGTAGCATTATTGTAATTATTTCCATTAGTCTATTCAACATCATCTCCATCATCAATAATATTAATATTATTTATTGCTGTTCTTATTCCTGTTTTCTTTTTGCTTTTAGACGGATCGAGCCAGTAAATATTCGATTAGCTGCTGACATAACAGAGAGAGCGCACCAACCAGTTGAACATGGGAAGACCGTAGCTATTTCAGAAGACCGAAAAACTTACCAAACAGGCACAAGGAAAGTTGAAGACAATAACGAGAAGGCATTGACCAAGAATGCGTTCAGGGAAGCGTCACTCACAGTCACTTCCGGTACTGAAATACAAGGAAAGCCCTCCCCCGCAAGAAGGGATTCAGACATCCTGTACGATACAAAACTGCGCCTTCAAAATGACGGTATCGAAGGAACTGCCAATCCGCACATGGAGAATGCGCGGCTTAATGGAAACACGACTACAGACACCGTGAGTGCGTCTGGGCGCAAATCGAGTGGACCTGCGCGTAATGACGTCACGACGTGCACTCCGCGAAAGAACTTGTTGTTTCTCAAAACGCACAAAACTGGAAGCTCAACCATACAGAACATTGTGTATCGTTATGGTGACGCTAACGGGTTAACATTTGCCCTTCCCCAATCAGGCGTATACTTTGGAGTGCCCGCATTGTTTCGAAGGACGTTTCCAATCAAGTCCCCGACAGGGAAATACAACATGCTCGCCAATCATGCAAGATATAACCGCCCCGGTGAGTCAAAATGTTTACAACAACCCTTGTAATAATACCATTACTATTGTTATTTTTCTACCACTACTATTTACTACAACTATTATTTGTATTAGTACTACTTATTCCCCTCCTTCTTCTTGTTGTTCTTCTTTTTCTTCTCCTTATTGTATTCAATTAAATGTACTTATTTGTCCAATGTCATCCAACATGGATATTTGGTTTGCTACAGTGAAAAATATAAGCTCAGGCAAAGTTTACACGAAACAGAAATTTGATACAAAAAAATCGTTACATTTTGGTGATGACAAAATGATAGTCATACATACACTGTCGCTGGAAAGTTGGAATATTTTTGGTTTACCCCAATTTATGGAATTATTTTAAAAATAATTTAAAAATAATAGATCTAGATAATAGCTAGTATACATTCTCAGATTTTATTGAATAATAATTTGCAAATGTGTTTTGCGTGACTGCTAAAGCATGTGTATGTTTCTATGCTTATTAACTAGGGGACCTACGCCCTTAAGTCATAAATGACAGTAATGAAGGTGAATGCCATGCATTATGGCTCAAGGCATGGGCACACAGAGGATTTTTTATGTTGGGAACCGGGGCAAAATGCAATAAATTATTGAAAATGTATTGCATTTTCTGTTTTTTTTTTTATTTATGGACACTGCCCCCTACCCTAGCCCCCGCTGTGTACAGTAATGGTTCAGTGACAAAGCAATGGCCTCGTAACTGTGAGGCCCCAGGATCAAACCGTGTCGATGTGCTATATTATTGCCCTTTTGTGGGGCATTAATCCTCATTACTGTCATTTATGACTTAATGGCGTAGGTCCCCTATTTGATAAGCATAGAAACATACACATGCTTTAGCAGTCACGCAAAACACACATTTGCAAATTATTATTCAATAAAATCTGAGAATGTATACTATTATCTAGATCTATTATTTTTTAATTATTTTTAAAATAATTCCATAAATTGGGGTAAAACAAAAATATTCCACCTATATGAGCGACAGTGTACATACTTCACTTTGGCGCAACTCAATTATTGCACTCTCGCACATGATGCCTCTTGTTCATTCAAGCGTGAACACATACCACACAAAAATGAAACCAAATAATTTGGGATAAAACACTTTCATAAGATGCATAATAATTCACTGTTCATAGATGATTTTTAAAATAATTAGCAATTGTGTAGGTGTAAACTTTTTGTTTTACTCACACGGTATATATATGTATATACAGTGCGTTCCAGAAACAACGAGACCGAGAATTATCGATGTTTTATCATAACTTAATCACAGTAAGAATTAATAAATGACACATTTTCACGCATAAGTGATTAAAAAAAAATTGAAGAGAGGAATCCAAAAAGTCATTTGGCGGGCGATATCTGAATTTCAGAGAGAAAATCACATTTCTAGAAATTTCATTTTCTGCCCTGTGATATGACACCTCAATCATTAAAAGTGAGCCAGGAATAACAACGTTATGTTTGTTTAAAATAATGCTTGCATTTCCATAATTTAATTGAACGAATTCGTTTTTACTGGCTGCCTGTCGTAGCAACAGACAGAGTTGACAAAAACTTAACTCCGTTTCGTTGACGGTCAGCCATGCACAAAGAAGACGAAAGACTTGATGCATGACTGATCGTCAACGAAACGGAATTAGATGAATTCCTGCCCTTTGATGTATAATATTCCTTACGAAAATGTGCAAGAGATATATAAATGAAGATATTCCTGGCATTGATGTGATGCCTTTTAGCATGACATGGGCGCAGCCATTTTCTTAAAAATGTGACGTACCAGTTGAAGTTACACATGTATCATGCACCAAGCTTTAGTTGGAAATAATTTTTATATCAATAACGAAACCTTTACTCTTCAATGAGGAAAAATCATAACTAAGAAGATAGAAATTATATTTGGTGAAAAATAAAAAACAGGGGAACATTATTGTAACTAAATTCATTTATAAATGATACAATATAACAGTTGACAAATTTATTTAATTTATGAGAAACCTTTACCCTAGAAGAGCACCAAATTATATATGCAATTTGCGTTCTGACAATTGTCGTACAAAGGATAATATCAGGTGAATGAAATGCTTCATCATCACACACGTCTGGGAAGGAAGCACCTATAACTTTTAATACATTAACTTGCTAAACGACTTCGTATAGTACGTCACGTAATCAAGGAAATGGCGATGCTCATGTTATGCTGAAAAACTTTACATTATTCTTGCTCTTTGCCTCTCTCATACTCTTTGGTAGGGAATCCTGTAGATCAATGGGCAATAGTATAATAAATCTCTCAGAATAAGTAAAGTTAGTTTGGGGGGGGGGGTCAGTTTCCTTTAAGCCTTTTGTCAACTCTGTTTGGAATTATACCCCCTTCACATACACGGATTTTCCTTACGAGTCCTTACGGATCGCCAACTCGTAGTCAATCGCAAGCATCTGTAAATAACTCGCTGGTATCCGTAAATAGCTCGTCACAACTCGCAACAACTCGCATACACTCGTAAGGATCCGTGAAAGGAGAGCCAATTTTGTTGACATGTCAAAAATCTTCTTACGATTGTCCACGGATTTATTTGTCCGTAAATAACTTGTAAATAGGTCGTAACAATCCGTAAGTATCGTAGACCGCTCGCATCAACATTTTACCATCCGTAAACTGCTCGCAAGAATCCGTAAAGGACTCATAAAGATTTCTTTAGCGATTTGTTTCGGTTGGTTTACGATTTGTATACGGATTATTTACGGATTACTTACAGATTATTTACGGATTATTACGAGTGCTTACGTGTTGATTACGATTTCATTTGGGTCGTGTTACAATGGCTTTACGGTTTGTTACAAGTTATTGCGAGCACTTTACGTGTAGTTACGAGTACTTTAGGAATAGACATATTGCTCCGATTGTCTCATTTTCGCTCGCGTGAACATTGCCAGCACAAACCACTGACCTCTGCCTCCTGAACGGATCATCGCCCATTCCATTCACTATACGTTACGTACTATAAAGGCTGTATTGTCTGACCGTTCATGAATATTCATGTTTTTGCTAAACTCGGCAAAATGTTTGCTTTTACTAAATGGAAAAATTACGGTGGGGGGTTGGATGAAATGGACATAATGAAATAGGCAGAAGTGATCTATGATAATTCATGCTTTTTATGTTTCGTGTGCTCGACCTATAATCTTCAAATCGCTTGGTAAACTGAGTCCAAAGTTAGACTTGTTTCACATGTGTATTATAGGCAATGACGAGCTTGCAACCTATTTTGAAAAATTACGGTGGGTGAACTTTCAAAAGTCAATGAGACATGAGGGCTCCAATGAAAGAGCTAGTGATAACGTACGTCGGGGTGGATGTGCTTTTCGTTTAAACAAAAAATGAATTTTTAACGATTTTTAAAAAAAACGTCCATAGGCTAACATGTTAGGCTGCCGACTCAGATCATGCTCTGACGATAGGGGGCGTTGTGAAATGAGACTAACCGGAGCCATATGATATGCATACTTTAAGTATTCTTACGTATCGTTTACGTTTTGGGCAAAAAGGTATAAAAGCTGCAAATTTGAACATTTCATTTCCAGTTGTTATTTTTTGTTTAAAATCGTAATGACTCGTAAATACTCGTAACTAACTCGTAACAACATGTTAACAGGTCGTTACTAACACGTAAGTTACTCGTAGTTATCCTTGACAACACGTAACAAATCGTGGAATTCTGCCGTAAGAATATCGTAGTAACTCGTAATAATCCGTAACAAACCGTAAATAGCTCGTAATAACTCGTAACAACTCTTAAATCGGTCGTAAAAGTGGCCAAATCGTAAGGATCCGTGATAGATTCGTGAATTTGTGCGATCCGTAAGGACTCGTAAGAAAAATCGGTGTATTAGCGAGAATCTTCTTTCCGTGAAAATATCAATTCCCTTGATGAGTTACGTTGTATCCACATTATACGTCATTGATAAACACGAATCAACTGTTACATTTGGCTCATATAATCAACATGATCACAGCTGAAAAAAATCAATGCATAGCAAAAAAAAAGATTGTGAAAGAAAGAGATAAATAAAAAATCTGCATGATTCTGATGATGATGAAAATAAATATTCATATAACTGCTCGGTTAAAAAAAAAGTAGTCATACAAATACACAAAAACCAAATTCTGGAAGAAAAACAAAAGCGTATCCCTTTAACGATTGAGTAACAAATTTGAATGACGCTCTGACGAAATTGGTTGCAAAACGACGAAATTGATTTATGCAAGCATATATCGTTGGAAGCTTGCGATGACATACTCGATTTGATTTGGACGCAATTGGATGCTAAACTATAAAATTCATCAGACAAAGTTCGAAAATTAATGACCAAAGACGAAATTAACGGAGAGATATGCAAAATTAGTAAGTTTCGGGAAGATATTGAATTTATAAAAAAAAAAAGTTAAAATGAACGTGGGAACCTTCATAATGCGGACCTGGCCTTGGGAAATAACTATTGTAGGGACCGCAGGGAAGCATATGTGTTTAACGTGTCTATTAAATGGTCCGTTTTTAATTGTATCATAATTTATTCTATGCTTGACTTTCTTTTTTTCATTCCAGAAATGGCAAAGATCATGTATGACAACGCAGCATACGTGACCATCATTCGTCATCCGTCAACACAGTCTGATAGCATGTACGTCTACTATGGCTTTAGAGGCATATTCAAGGTTAACCTATCAGGGTTTGCGGACAATCCTCTGAGTTACTACCCTAGACAAGGTCCTAATCCTCCACACAGCGCCCTCAACCCAACTCTCTATGACCTTGGTATGGCAAAATCTGAATTCAGCAATGAAAACGCTATACAACATAAACTTGCGAGTTTGGAGGAAGAGTTTGAGTTGGTCCTGGTAGCCGAGTATCTTTTGGAATCGTTGGTGCTGTTAAAAGATTTGATGTGCTGGGATTTTAGCGATGTGACCTATTTCTCGGCCAATGCGAGGATAAAGTCAAAAGTAAACGAAATGTCAGAGAGGACCTTCACCCAACTTTACAAGTGGAACCACGGTGACGCGCTCCTCTATGAACATTTCAATCGGACACTATGGATGAAGGTGAATGCGTACGGGCGGGGAAGGATGGCCCGGGATGTGAGAATACTGGGGAAAATGAACGAAGCCCTTGCAGAAAAATGCTTAAGTGGGACTCAAGCTGAAAGGAGTGTGTCAACGTCAGTCAGTCGTTATGTTTTAAAAGACAGTATGAAGGATGACGTTCAGTGCATTAGAATGATTCGGCCAGCAATTCAGTATCTAGAAACAATGAAAAAGAAGCAAACGGGAACTAATTTGAGACATTTATAACTACAGTAATTTATTAATTTCCGGTTAGTTGTTGGAAACGATTACCTGAACTCATTTCATGTTGTTGCAACCAAATTTCAAAATAGCATATCCGAGGGTGTTTTGGAGGCAATCATTGTTTGATCAATTAAAAAGCGTACTCACGACCTGAATATTCATTAGTTATTAGTAATGATGATATATAGTTCAAAATAAATTTGAACTATATCATTCCTTTTACACATTCTACGACGACATTTTGTTCACGTTGTTTTTCCTCTCTTTATATAACTCTCTCTTAACTACCTACCGCACATTATACGAGCTGACTACGATCTGACTATGATCAGACTACGATCCGATCTGTTAAGAATTTACAATAGCATTTTATACGAACATTCAAACTTTTGACATCTTAATGATCGAGGACCTGACAAGTCAAATGCCTAATACAATTGTACACTGTGATGACCCTACGTTGTAAGATGCATCAATTCAATAGACAGATGCTTTGTTCATTTTGTTTTTGCCTGGACGATCCTGATGAAATATCACGCGAAAACTACCCAAACTAAAATACCGGCCAGATATCAGCTCCACTGTTACATGAAATAAAAACATATGGCGCGCCTCGGATTTATTTTCTCTAATGTACTAGGCCAATACAGTTACACGAATGTATTTTATAAACTATGTTCTGGTCAACCCACTTGTTTTTCCCAACATGAAATCGGGTTCATAAAACAAAGACAAAAATTGATCAATCATTAGTGTTATTACAATTGTTCTGGTACATTTGCAATTTCAGATTCATTAAGCTACAAAGAAATCCCCCCCCCCATAATGCGTTTCATTCAAAACGCTGCGACATAGTGACTATCTTGAACTTGAAATACGAGATGTAGATCCCCATATGTTTTTTTTTCATTGATGTATTCGTTTTATATTTCATTATTTTATTTGTTTATTTAATTACATATATTTTTTATTTGTAGTTATATACTTAATATATAATACATATTTAGTTACTGTATTAATTACTAGTTAATTACTTATTCAGTTAATTGGATTGATATTAAACTTGTATAGCATTGTATCTGTACTATTACAGAGTAAAATCATGAAATCCATCTTGAAATATGTATATTTTGGTAGAATATCTAAAAATAAAGAAAACGATTATTTAAGCTACATGTATATTGCCAACTGTCTTCTGTTCCACGAACATTTCTCTCGCTATTTATTTAGGCTGGTACCGTGTGTTTCTTTTAAAATAGCAAACTCAACTTTCTCCAGTAACATCTCTTCAAAAAAGCATAACTACATTGTTTTCAATACATCATAACAAATTACAAGTTTCCATTATAAAGAGTGAACAAGAAGAGATGTCTTGCTCTTGCGAGAAATGAAATTCAAGATATGAAATGTAGAGTATCACGGATAATGAAGGTTATAGTATAGATATGTCGACTGCTATGATAGGCCTGACTGTTTTTTATAGACTCAATGCAACGTCCCCGAGAGCCAGTATAGAAACAGCCAGGCCTCGAATATCAAAGCAGTCGATATATCTTTTATATACCGAATTCAGACAAAAATCTATAAACAATTCTAATTACCTTATCCTTTTCTTGAGCAAAGATTGGTTAAAACATCACAGAAAATCTAAGACACTGTCTGTTAATCTTCGCTGGAAAGATGGCTGAATGTTACAATTATTTGGGAATCGCACACACACTGCACTATTTGGTATCCGCGCTCGCACAAGGTAACTTTTAACACGTAAACCAATGGGAATCTCATCAAAATTTTACTATTTTCCCGGTACCTGGAATCTTTAGGGAATCTCACTCGTGAACTATTGACCGTTACTGGCATAGTTCGTTACTTTACGGGAATGGCTAAATTCACGACTCCAATTTCGACCAATCAGATGGCTTGATTTCTAAAGAGAGGTATACAATTATTTATGCTCAAGGGTTACATGGCGGCATCAACGCAAAACATTCAACCATGTAAACAATAATTTGCGCACGGGAGATGTATCAATGCATCAACACAATGAATGGCCATTCATTGAACCTTACTATATGCATACATTTATTTTTGGTCCTTCAATTATTATGGACTCAGTAGTACCGTGCGTCCCAAAAAAACTATACACTATGAAATGGCTGCCGAATAAAAAAAATATATGATTCTGGGGGAAAGTTTAATATGTCTGGAAAGCTCATAAACTCAACTTTCATATGAAACCAAAAAGTCCGAACAATAAAAAATGCAATTCCTGTTCACTCATGCTTAAACGTTTGGTTTAATTAACCATGAAATTCACTCAGGAAATCATAAATGTATCATATCACCCTCAATTTTGTAAGCTCCAAAGGATTTACCTCTCACAAATTGGAAGGCTAATTCCTGCGCAACCTAATTTTCATACCCTTTACAAAAGTGAGCAGTGCTCACCCAAGCAATTATTTTTTCGGACTTTTTTGGTTGAGCACTTCGAACCTTTCCGTCTCTTTCCTGCATGACAATAATTATTATAATAACATATTTGGTAACACCTGTAGGAGGGGAAATTGAACTTTGAAAATAATAATAAGACGAAATCACTGCATAATCATATTTGTAGTAATTGATGGGAGAATTCGGGTTAATCTTTCTCTTCACTGAAACACACTGCATAAGAGTGACATAATCCAATCGTGGTGAGTGTTTTTGTCACATGAAAGGCCTTGTCGATGGGGTCGCTAAAGGCTTTACTGAAGACGCAGGGGTAGAGGGCGCTGTTCTGATCCAGGAGACCAATCGCTTGGAGGTGGCTGTCGACCCTGGTCGCGCCGCCCGAGCCAGCGGCGTATTCGAGCACTTTCATCGAGTTCCTCCTCGACTATGATATTTATGGAGTAAGATACGGAAATGGACAGGCATCCTGCGTGAAATCTTTGCGCAATATACTTTTGACATCAAACCATTTGACGAATTTAAAGTTAACTAGACTTGAATTCGTCACTTTGACGAATTAGGTGATACGTATCCTCATTTGTTACAAAATTGAAGAATGCATTTTCAAGATTTCATCTTATAAAATGCTCCTCCCATTAAGGTCTATCAATATGTCAAGTTTAAAGGGATAGTTGAGTTCTGGTGCAGAAAGGCGCTACACAACATAATTTTGTTGTGAGATAATGAAAAACGAACAAATTTGAAAGAACAGTTTAAATGACAGAATCATCTTTGTTTGGTCAAAATCGGTTCAGAGACGGCTGAAATATCAATAAATATTACGATTTCTAATACTTGTGAACCACCACAAATATTAGATAATTTGAACCAGCCGTTAAAAGCCGTTGGAAAAACTAATTAGCGCCTTTTATGTTGTATTACAGCCAAAGCCAATGTTGGCTTTTTTGTTGGCTTTTTCGTGTCGGTTATATTACGCACAACCAGCCGGCTCATGTATTGTTATTATTAATTAATTAATTAATTAACGGTCACCTTTTTTTGTTGAAAGTGGAGCTGAATTGGAATGATCGTATTGGCTAAATGTCACACATTTTGGGGTCTAAAATTACATTGATGGCAATTGTAGGTCCTAAAAGGGCACTAGAAATGTCATGGATAAGAATAAGAGCAATAACCATGCACTTTGAAGGCAAATGCGGTCTGAAAACAGAACTCAACTATCTCTATAAACTGTGTAGCTATGATCATTATGGATTGATGGAAGATAGATTGAGACAATATGACAATTGATCCCGTGCCATAACCAGATGCACCTTCGACCCTAATTGACATAATGAAGAATGCATTTTCACAATTTCATCATATTTCATGAAATGCTTTACTCGTCATGTCCTACCTATATTGTGCTGCGCAAAGATTCAATCAGTTTTATGTAGACAAATGCTCATACCCTTTAAAGCTCATGTTATGTATGTTATTACCAGAGAAAAGGAGAAGTCAGTCAGTCACTCAATAGTGTCTGACATCAAAGTCTAGAAAGTTGCATGATTTGAATACTAGGACACTGCTAACGTTTAAATTTCACAGATAGGACATCTGCCTTCCTCCCTTGATCCTCCCCCTCACTCTCTTCCCTCCCTCTATCCCCCACTCCCATGCACCCTCATCTCTTTCTCCCTTGATCCTCCCCTCTCTCCGCCTCTTCGCTCTTTCCTGCCTCCATCTCCTCTCACATGCACCCTCATCTCTCTCTCTCTCTCTCTCCCTGCCTCCCTTCCCTCCTGCCTACCCACCTTCACCCCCCTCTCTTTCTGGATTCAAACCTTACAAATAACTCATAAATTCAGACTCGGAATAAGAAATACAACAAATACTTTAATCTTTGGCACATACTCTGTACACATAAACATGGTATGCACAAACATGATTGTTATGAACATATTTCAGATGTAATAAAGTTTCCCTTTCAGTAAATTTCGTATTCTTTGCATATCATATAAATACATGGATGTAAGCTTACAAACTATAAGATCATCTGATTTGGGCTACAGTGATCAGATTTTCCAGGGATGAGACAGAGAAATTTCCCAAAAGGAGGAAGATCACATGGGGTCCAGTGGCAACGCCCGTGGCTGGGGTCAATGGTGCCCCCTTTCCGTGCCCCCTTAAGCTACAGTTAAATCGGTATTAACTTTAATCTTGATACAACTGAGTACACTAAACTACAGTGTGAACATGCCTCTGTTCTAAGAAGTTTGTGCCCATTGCAACAGCAACCAACCGGAGACTTCACTGACTATCTCTGCAATACTGAGATGACTAGGTAAGACCAATGTCCCCCAGATCATTCATGGGTGTGTGTGTTCACATGTATGTACTTATGCACAACTTAACATAGTTCAGTTTCAGTTTCAGTTCAGTTTCAGTTTTATTTTTCATTTCCAACAGAACAGTAATTGTGACAAAAAATCAGATATACAAATCTATATTCAATACTATAATACATTTTACATGGTTTAAATTCATGAAATAAAAAGTGTACATAAACATCCAGTATAACATTCCTTCAAGGTTTCTGTAAAGATAAACCTGTGGTAATGGAAGGATCCACTGAATAGCAGAGCTTGTAAAGTGTGGACCCGTCAAAATAATGACAAACATAATTTGTGTAATATCTTAATATACTGACTTGAAGAAAACTAGATGGAATTCGACTGCGCGCAGTCGAAAATGATGCCTCCGTCATAGAGCAATTTTACAAACCAAAACAGAAGAAATTTTTCGAATTCAAGTTCAATTGTAATCCATTGACAGGTTCTCAGAATATCGTGATTACAAGCAATTTCTCATATACATATATGACCCTTTGATCTTTGACCTCATGACCCTAAAATCTACTCAGTTCATTGGCTCTGCAAGATGTCCTGAGTTAAATAGTAATCCATCTGTCAGTTCTAATGAGAATGCGTTCACAAGCTATTTTTGCATACATAATGAGCCCATGACCTTTGACCTTATGAACCAAGAATCTACTCAGTTCATTGGCTCTGCAAGTAACATACATGACCTAATTTTGGCAGGAATCCATCAATCGGTTCTTGAGATAACGCGATCACGAGCTGTTTTTGCATACATAATTTGCGCTGTGGCCTTTGACCTTTGACCTCATGACCTCTAAATCTAATCAGTTCATCGGCTCTGCAAGTAACATACATGACCTAAGTTTGGCGGAATTCCATCAATCGGTTCTTGAGATAACGCGATCACGAGCTGTTTTGGCATACCTAATGAGCCCTGTGACCTTTGACCTTTGACCTCGTGACCCCAAAATCTAATCAGTTCATTGGCTCTGCAAGTAACATACATGACGTAAGTTTGGCAGCAATCCATCAATCGGTTCTTGAAATAACGCGACCACGAGCTGTTTTTGCATACATAATGAGCCCTGTGACCTTTGACCTTTAACCTCGTGACCCCAAAATCTAATCAGTTCATTGGCTCTGCAAGATACATACATGACCAAAGTTTGGCAGGAATCCATCAATCAGTTCTTCAGATAACGCGATCACGAGCTGTTTTGGCATACCTAATGAGCCCTGTGACCTTTGACCTTTGACCTCGTGACCCCAAAATCTAATCAGTTCATCGGCTCTGCAAGATACATACATGACCAAAGTTTGGCAGGAATCGATCAATCGGTTCTTCAGATAACGCGATCACAAGAACGGGACGTACGTACAGACGTACGTACAGACGTACAGACGTACGTACGGACGGACGGACAACCTGAAAACATAATGCCTCCGGCTACTTCGTAACGGAGGCATAAAAATATATGTATATACATAGATTACCAAAAAGTAGCAGAATAATAATGCAATCATAAATCTGTAATTTGAAAACTTGTTACGAATAGTAAACACTGGAAAGATGACGACTGATGGCGACTGATAGATAACACATAAATGTATAATAATAATATAAACAAACATATAAGACAACAGAAAATAAAGCAATGAAAGAGAGAAATTGAAGAATAATTCTTAACATCTTGTAACTATTCTTATACATCTTAAATTATATTAAACGGAAGTTACAAACAATATACAATATAATTCACATCCAAGAACATCTACTTTATGATTCTCAACAATAATCAAACAGTAATATCAAACTATATAGCAAGTTCACTACAATTATGTGACTTTCTCACTTGAGCATTTACATACATACAAATTCTGTACACACACAGATTGCACAGACTGCAGGATACACAGAGATACAACTTTTTTCAATATTGAAACTTATATCCCATTCAGGCTTAAATATGTTACAAACTTCAATGTGTGATGACTGATAATACATGTATAAAACAATATTTTAAATCACGGATTGTTTGACCTCCTACTTTCTACAACTTTCAGTAACTTTTTGATCCAAACGGTATGAACAACTTCTTGACAGTGAAACTTTCTTCTTTCTTTCTGATGCAAGTATGATTGGTGCTTGGCACATCAATATACTACTTGGAATAAACTTGGAACATAATCTGCATACATGCCCCAAGTCTTATCCAATGGGGTCATTGTTACTATGTACCTGTGGGCTGGCTGGGTGTACATGACCAACCAGAGATCGACTCATCATAAACAAAATGTGGCTAAGCCAGATAGTGTATCTGTTAACATATTCCCAGTAATTATACCTTTTAGTGTGGAACTAACTCATAAATAATTCCTATTAGGCCTGATATTCTTCAACTGCAGATTTTTTTCCTTTTTGGTTTCGAGCCGCTTCATTATATACCAAGGCATAAGGCACCCAAAATTTAGTACACATTTACTGATAGTTAAAATTGAAGAAAATTAAGAAAAAACAAAACATTATCAACGTCTCCAAAACAAATGTGCTCGTCTAATCTGGCAGAAACGAAATGGTCCCATGCTACTCCAATGTTGCATGAACTACACTGGCTACCATTTGCTAATAGAATACAATACCGGACACTTCTTAAAACTTTCAAATCTATGTCGACCACCCTTCCTTCATACATTTTCACACTCTTTCAGCAACAGAGAACATCGTATTCTCTTAGTTCTTCATCAGCTCCTACCTTTGTCATTCCCAGATCCTGTAAACAGGCTGGTTTCAAATCCTTTTAGTCCTTAGCCCCACGTCTTTGGAACAAACTCCACTCGTTCTTAAGAAACAGTACCTCGCTAGATTTCTTCAAAAAACAACTTAAAACATACCTGTACAACTCCTCCTAAATTGTTAATAGTCTAAGAGACAGCGTATTGTAACCTTTGGAAAAGGCGCTATATAAATCCAATTATTATTATCATCATTATTTTTAAGTACTGGAAACATCCCTGAATTGTAGATATACATACATGTAGATTCGGGCCTGATATGCATTATCACAGCTTCACTCATTAATGTCAACTTTTAACTTCAGGAATATAGACAAATGTGGTCTCTGTTTAAGGTATATACAAAGCATAAGGCATACAAACCTTGGTATACATCTAGTGATAGTTAAAATGGAAGACACAGAAAAAACAAAAACACAATCAAGTACTGGAATAATCCTTGAATTGTAGATGTACATACATAGAGAGTTGGGCCTGATATACATTATCACAACTTCACTCATTCTGCCAACCTTTCGCTTCAGGAAGATAGAAAAATATGGTCTCTGTTTAATATATATAGTATATGCATCACTAATCACTCATGGATGAGCAACTCCTGATCAAATGAGTGCAGTTGAGAAAATCTGAGTAAAAGGAGTTTCTTCAAGGTGCATGTTAACTTTTGGGGCCCAACTGTGTATACCTTGTGTGAACCTGAACAGAATACATACAATTAAGTACAACATGGTTCTGTAAATACTTAATATAATTACAATCATAATAAAAAACAACCTCATAGTCAACATTGCATTCTGGGGACTCTTCCATAAAAAGTTGAAATTAAAATTACATTTTCAACCATTCAGGATCGCGTATTTAGTAATTGTGTCTAATTTTTTAGCTGTGTTTGACATTGCAACTTTGAAAACAAGAGGGTCCTCGTAATTGAATCCCATTTCCATACAACTGGCTCAAAGTAACTCTGGGTTCTGTTTCATATAACTTGCTATCAATAACAAGTGTCACATTGCTATGACAAATTTGCTCTCAGCCAATAAAAAATGCAACGATATCAGTAGCTTATAACAGTTATTGCAACTTGTTATTGATAACAAGTTTCATGAAACGAGGGCCCAGATTTCAAATGTCTGATTCTGGCTTTGTGTTCATTCTTGCAACTTACTATTATGAGTGCAGACACAAAAGAAAAAACTTCAGTAAGTCATCCTTCACAGCTAAAGATCGGGCGTTACATCTTGAAATATTTAGTAACACAACTGGTTGACCAGATGCTCGTCACAGTGGTAAGAAGTGAATCGTTTTTCAGCCAAGTGGGAAAAAATGTTTACCATTGATTGCCACTATAATGTCAGCTATAAAAAAAAATTATGAAATGGAAAAGTGTATTGCTAGAACTACCCTAACAGATAAATTAATACATTTTTTTAATAGAACATGGTATATGATTGATTTTTGCTCAGGTATAATTTTGAGCTCTTCTTGTATTTTAGTTCCATCAAGGGATGTTAATATGAAAATCTGCATGATTATAGATGTTATGTTGCCAAAAACAAATCTAAAAGAAAAGAAATCCATTAAAAAGTCTGCTTCTGGTTATTATTTCATGAATTTTTTTTATTGAGTTTTTGTTTAAATTCATCTCCTGTCATATAAAACAATTCAATAATTTGATCGAGGTATACGATTGATTTTTGCTTAGGTATAAGCATTCTTGGATTTTAGTTAGACCAAGTGATGTAAATAATACGTAAATACGAAAGTTTGCTTGATTGTAGATGTATATGCTGTGTATTTGTACATGAATGTTTGCTATTGTTTAATAAAGGAATCCTGTGGATGGGAAATAAAATGCTTGTCACAAAAGTTGCCATGGAGGGTGAACATTTGATCCTATGATCCAGGCTTTACTTCATGGAATATATAGGGTAAGTGTTGCACTTTATTTTTGGTTAAGGTAATAATGTTTAGGGCAACTGTTATGTACACATAATATGATATATTTAATGTGCATAAATGTAACTTTGCAATGCTTCCAAATATACACTTAATAAATGTATGATCAGCATATCTCTGAAATACATTAAATGTGCTGTTCTATTACTAATGTTATATCACATAACTTTGCCTTCACAGTATAGTGTAAGGTTCGAGGTTGAAATTAGAATTTTGGTTAGTGTAGGAAACCGACGCGGAACAACTGTCGCAGTAGCAGGTGTCGAACAACCATCTTAGAGATAGTTCTATACAATCAAGTAGCCTGTAATCCAGCTGTGCGATTAGGATGGTTGTACACTGCCACTGTGTGGCTCTCGAAGGTATACTGATGGCTGTGATGTCCATCATAGGTCATGCTCCTAATCTGAGACGTAATCCTCGTCCGAGACGTTTACCGACACAGAACAATTCTTGGAGATGGTTCTATATGATAGAGCAGTACCATCGAGATGGTTGTACACTGCCAATGTCATCCTCCCTGAGTTGATGTAAAGGAAAGAAGATAAAATATAACCTGTGGATAGGATCTAGGCCCTGTAACATATATGGGGCCGAAAATCAATTGTACAAATCTTTAGTTTTGCTACAATTCTTTGTAAATTACTTAAGGCCCTTTTACACTTTCACGGATCGCATCACGGATCATCCCGGATCTTCATCCGGGGTGTTCCGGCGTGCGACACCACGATCTCTTCTCGATGCCAGTGTGGATACGTTCCGAACTAGTACGGTGTCTCCACGGACAGACAAGGTAGCAACGCGGACCACGCCGGAAACGCATACGGAGCTAACACGGATTTCAAGGAAGAGCACGGAGGCTACTGGGTACTTTTACGGTCCTTACACGGAGGTGTACGTTGTCTATTGGGATATCTCTGGAATGTTGATGGGTGACTTGAGCTTGTAGGTGCTCATTTGATATACAGAATTTCAAACCCGGATGAAACCGGTGTTAATACGGACCTCCCGGTGTCTACACGGACTGTCCCGGATGTATTCGGCGGCTACACGGAGGTACACAGTGCCTACAGGGAAGAGGACAGATTGTTTCATACGTGAACTCCGGGATGAAAAATTAAGCAAGCTTAATTTTTTCCCCGGATATGCCGGTACGCCAAGGATCACGCCGGATGCCTCCCCGGTGTATAAACGGTAATGCCGGAGATAACATGGATAATTCCGGAGCGACGATCCGGGATGATCCGTGATGCGATCCGTGAAAGTGTAAAAGGGCCTTTAGCATTGTAGCTACATGAATCTGCAACATAAAACTAGAAATATCGCAATCTGTATTGCCGCGCAATGCGAATGTTTCCCCCGGCAGTGGCAGCGATTTTGTGTCATCCCTATGTTCGAAGGAGGGACAAAGATCCCCTCTCCCCTCCCTGAAACAAAAGGATGACGTAGAGATCGCTACTAGTGGCTCAGACTATTGTCAAGACGAGGAGCAGCATCACCAAAACAATATGTGTGTAGATTAGAGTGTAATGCATCTCTGTAGAAAATTTGAAAGAGATCTGTCAAGAAATGTGGCAGTTAGAGCGCACAAAAGACAGCCACCAAAATATGACCTTTGACCCTATAACAGACGGAACACAGGTGGCAGCATCACCAAACACTAAAAAGGTGTAGATACTAAGACACACCTATATACAACATTTGAAAGAAATCCATCAAGAAATGTGGCAATTAGAGCACATAAAAGACATATATGACCTTTGACCATATAAAAGATGGAACAATGAGGGCAGCTTCGCCCAAAGTATAGATTGTACCAAGATACATTTCCAGTTCTCTATACAAAATTTGAAAGAAATCTGTCATGAAATATGATCTGCAGACACAAACTAGACACCCACCAAAATATGACCTTTTGACCCTATATAAGACAAAACACTGGGGGCAGCATCATTAAAAGTTGTAGGTGTGTAGATTATACCAAGATACACCTTCACACAAAAATTTGAAAAAAAATTGATAAGGATTGATGCAGTTAGACCGCAAACTAGAGTGCCAGGAAGACATCTATCAAAATATGACCTTTGACCCTATAAAAGACGGAACAATGGAGGCAGCATCACTAAAACCTATTTGCTTGTAGATTATACAAAGATACACTTTTGTTACAAATTTGAACGAAATCCCTTGAAAAATGTGGCCTATAGAGCACACACAAACCATCCAAAAAAATATGGCCTTTTAACCTATAGAAGACGGAACACTGGGGGCAGCATCACCAAAAGTTATAGGTGTGTAGATTATACTGAGATACACCTCCATACAAAATTTAAAAGAAATCCGTCAAGGAATGATGCAGTTAGACTGCACACTAGAGTGCACAAAAGTCACCTATCAGAATATGACCTTTGACCCTCTAAAAGACGGAACACTAGAGGCAGCAACACCAAAAGTTATAGGTCTTGAGATTATACCACGATACACCTCTATACAAACTTTGAAAGAAATCCGTCAAGGGATGTGGCAGTTAGAGCGCACACAAACCCTCCACAAAAATATGGCCTTTTACCCTATAGAAGACGGAAAACTGGGGGCAGCATCACCAAAAGTTATGGGTGTTGAGATTATACCACGATACACCTGCATACAAAATTTGAAAGAAATCCGTCAAGGAGTGTGGCAGTTAGAGCGCACACAAGCATATGACGCGGCGGCAGCGGCGTAACGCTGCTGAATCCAAAGTACCCCACCGGCATACTGCCGGGGATACAATTAACGGTATATTGCTATTTATTATAATGTTACGATTGATTGAAGGAGATACTATTAATCCTAAAATTCCATGTTACAGGGAGGCTAGGGGCCGGGGTGGTATTCTGAAATTTATGTTTCACTATTCAAAAATGAAAGACAACATACAGTATAGTTTTTAGAATACAGCTCCAGAATACTAAGGACATGAAAGCCAATATATTGGCGTGATGATATAAAAATTAGCAATTTTTGTATTTAACCTCACTCGAGTTGAAGCTGTATACATTTACGATACAAAACCATCAGGCCGAGTGAGATATGTGTATAAACAAGCTCAACAATTAAGACCGGATAGATCCTGTAATGAACAAATGAAAACGTTGATCGTTTTATTTTACACAACAAACTTCCTGGATCCTTGTTATTTGATGTAAAAAGAAATTTATTTCAAGAAAGTTTTAGACAAATAACTTTAATAGACTAAATTTAGCGTGAACACAGAGAAAGACGCACTTACATCCACAAACATCAATTCAAAGTGAAATGCATGTATTAATCCACACACAGTATATAAAGCACATGCACTGATGCACATCATGTACTTAAAGATCGTTAAGGCGCCTTGGATTAATTCGAGTGGCAGTAAACACGCGGCTTATTAACCTGAGAGCGCATGCATCAAAGCTGTCGGAGTTAATCCCGGATGCACGATTTGCCCACGAAAAGCCGCATTGTGTGTGTGCGAAGACCGTGACGTCTTTTTCAAGCCAGAAAAACCACGATTAATTTTCAACCCATTGAAAGATTCGTCATACTTGTTTAGCTCCCTCTGCGGCTAAACTAAGTTATTTAGCTTAGCTTGAGTTCGTGTCTAATTAGCACTGTACTCTGTGGCCCGAATTCACAAAGGAGGTTTGTCGACAAACCGAGGTTTGAGCTCAAACCTTGGTCTGAGCTCAAACCTTGCTTTGTGAATTCGGGCCAAGATGTTTGGAATGGATCATTATGCACAATAAAAACACGGTAAACACCGTTTAAAAGGGTTGTTTACAAGTAATAAGACCTGTTTAAAAATTCAACAAGCTGTTGTATTGTAATGAACTGTTAGCATTTTAAACAATTACGTTTTATCTGTGTATATATAACCGAATGAATTTTTAAAAAGTAGATTTTTTTCGGGGTGGTAACTTGGAGCTGTCAATCTAGACACATTATGGGAGCCCCATTCAAATGTAATTCTCCAGCAATTAATGGAAATAAAGACTAGTGTTTTTTTTTCTCTCTCGCCGGTATAAACAATTGCGTGCTGGCCGTAACGCCAATGTGTTGATTCATCAATTCTTGTTTTGAGACTATGCTATTCCATTGTCATTTAACTCATAGAGGCCAAAAACACATTTTACGGAAGGTTTTAAATATAATATTTTTCTTTGAACTTGGTATAAAGCCCTCTCCAAAGAAAATATTTTCTCTTGCTCCTGTTCATCTCTTTTCCTCCCTCTCTCCTCTTTCTCTCTCTTTTCTCCCCACTCTCTCTTTTGTTTCTTCACTGGCCACCCATTATGGGTGCAGTCTGCCTCCCTATCCGCATTCTGCCCCGTGCCCCCCCCCCCCCTCCCCCCGTACGATAGTGTTTCTCCGGCTTATTATTATCATTATAATCATCATCATCATATTATTATTATCATTATTTAGATGGGGAGGGTGATGAATAATGAAAGGAAAGCAATTAATAAAAATTCGTTTATAATCGTTTAAAAATTTGGGTTGATTTTACTCTTCCATTCAATAAATCTCATTAAAATGTGAAAACTGCACTCATTATACATTTTTTGTCTTCCTCCCTCCCCCAAGTATACTAATGTGTCTCCTGCTTTTTGTTTGTTTGTTAGGTGGGGGTAATGGAAGGAAGGTAACAAATCATTGATTGACATTCGTTTAGAAATTTGCGTTTATTTTGCTCACATCACAAAAAAAATCAAGATAAATCAATACTCTTGCACAAGATTCAAGATTACGATTTATGATACTTTATTTCTCCAATCGTGCAAAATATAAACTAACATTATCAATTGCTCCTGTTTGTTGTACTTTCATATTATTCATTATAATCTTCTTTTTTTTCATAAGCATATGTCCATTTTTCTTTCACATGAAATTCTGATACTGCTGGTACTTCATTGGGAGCAGCGTAATCCGCGCTCGCCTTGAAGAAATCTCATGACGGCAGGCACCCTAGTACCTCATAATCCGCCCTTCTATTGTTCGAGTTTATAACCATGACAACGAACTCTACCTTTGGCCAAGTTCATTGTTCCTCTTACGTAACATAGATCTAGATAGGCCTCAGACATAACTCTTTTCGTATATTCATTCTATATACCGGTAGTTCTAAAATGCTTTCAAATATTTTGTGTCGTTTTTGTTTGTATATACTTTGTCAATTTACTTACAAACTATTATTGTCAAAATTTGCCAATACTAATAAACTATTACGTTTCCCCTATCATCTTCCGCTCTAGAATCCTATCATTTATTTATTTTGTATTTGTTGGGTCCTTTTCACATTTTTCTTGTCTCTCTCTCTCTTCAAGATTTCTTCTGTTTTTGTAAGGGTATTTAAGCTGTTAATTTTTGTATAAATAAAAGAGAAATCGTTATTCTTTCTCTTATAATGTTGTCCACCTTCTTCTATAGATAACCCTTTTGTGCTTTAGTATAATGTCCGATGTATATTACTTCTGTCAGTAACATACAATGAACGTATAATTTTATTTTGATGCAACAGAGATTTTTATTTTTATTTAGGAGTACGTCGAATCGTGATCTCATTTAAAACCTTTGTACACGGCACGCGCGGGTACACCGTTCGATGCATGAGCCTTGGCCTTATATGGTCATTGACGCCTATTCATAGTAACTGGCCTATTTTGAAAAGCTTATGATATAGTATATAGTACAGTCTCGCTCGACCTAGCGATCTCAGCTCAGGTCACTCATGCGTACGTATAGAGGGTACCAGGCCGGTCTATTATTGAGGAGATTAGCTAGTCTCGATAAAGTCCATCCCATTGTTTCAATTCAAGATTGTCGGCTTTATTTACTTATCGTGCTATAAAGTGTCGGAGTTTTACTATTCAGTACAGCTTTTTGATTTTCATGATAATTGGTTGCACAAATTAGTTCTCAATTCTTTGCTTATAACTGCTCTTTATCTATGTTAGATAGTATCCCCCCCCCCCCAGCTCTGATTTGTTTTCTTTAGTTTGTCTCTTTTTTGTTTGATTATATATTTTTGCTAAAGTATAATGTCCGACGAATAACGTCAAGTTAATGTTATAATAATTAATCTCAAGGAAGGGATTGTGTCGGCATACAAACACATGGCGGAATAGACAACATTATGAAAGATGAAGATGGAAAACGACATAGACAGAGAGACAGACAGACAGGGGGAGGGAGAGAGAGAGAGAGAGAGAGGGGGGGGCGGGAGAGATAGAAAGTTGGACGTTGTCTGTACTCAGTGTATTTATTATTATGATATTTTTCTCACCGACTCCCCCCCCCCCCCCCCCAGCTCAGATTTGCTTCTTTTTTGTCTGTTTTGTTTTGTTTATATTTTTGGGCTAAAGTATAATTTCCGACGTATAATAGTACCGTCAATATAGCATAATAGTGTTTTTGTTTTAATAATTATATATCAGTTTGATGCAACAGAGATTTACATTCAAAAGATTTACTTTGTATAATTATTGTACAGTAATATTCTTCTTATTTCGACATTATCAGCCGCTCGTTCTCTATTTTGTTCCCTATACTAAATATAAGGTATATGTGAGAGGGGGGTATATGCGAGAGGGGAGGGCGGGGGGCCATAGGTGAGAGAGGGGGGGAGAGAGATAGAAAATTGGACGTAACCTGTATACTGTATTTAAAAAAAAAAGATATTTGTCTCTCCGATCACCCCCCCCCCCCCCAGCTCGATTTTTTTTCTTTAATTTGTCTCTGTTTTGTTTGATTATATCTTTTCGTTAAGGTATAATGTCCGATAACATCAGGGATATGTTTTAATAATTAATCTCAAGGAAGGGATGATACCGGCATACAAGCAAATGGCGGAATAGAAAGATGAAGATGGAAAACGACATAGACAGAGAGAGGGAGAGAGAGAGAGGGGGGGGAGATAGAAAGTTGGACGTAGTCTGTACTGTTCTTATTATTATCATATTTTTCTGACTGACTTCCTGCCCCCCCCCCCCCCCCAGCTCAATTTTTTTCTTTCCATTTTGTTGTTTTGTTTTGTTTATATCTTTGGGCTAAAGTATAATATCCGACGTATAATAGTACCGTTTATATAGCATAATAAACATATTTTATATCAGTTTGATGCAACAGGGATTTACATTCATAGTTTTACTTTGTATAATTATTGTACAGACAGTAATGTTTTTCTCATTTCGACATTATCAGCCGCTCGTTCTCTATTTCGTTTCCTATAATAAATATAAGGTAGAATGTGTACATCATTAGGGATAACTGTTATATAGGATTTTCCGGCCAACTTGAAATTCGCGAGTTTGTCATTTAAATTAATTTGTCTTGCGTTCAAATTCGACGGTTTTAGTGCTGTTTGATATATCTTGGGTTTATATTCCTTTTTCTAGTTTTCAAATCTATGAAGTTTTCGTTGGAATCTATGTATGCTTCATTCAACTTAATGAATAGTGTGCTTCTTTCGCTATTTGGTCATTCAATTTGGGGCAACGATTTCTGACATCGTGAAGGTGTACTTTTAGCATTCAAATTCATTTGTAGCATTCAAATTAGCACTTTGTGCACTCAAATTGATGGTCAATATACATATCTCGTTTATTTCACACTTTTTATAGCTCATTCTTCTCTTTCAAGATTGTTTCTGTCCATGTGTATTTCATCATATTTTTTTTTCTTGCTTTTATACACTTTATATACTTTTAGATTTATCTGATATTCATCATCCTTTAAGTTTGATTGTTAAGAATGAAAAAAAAAACGACTTACATCGAGTGGCATCATGGACTTGATGGTCTCAATATTTTTGTAAATTTTCATGTAAGGAAGTTGTTTGTTTTGTGTTTCATCATCAATTTATCACAATTTCATTATGGAGGAAGGGTACAATATTGTGACTGGGGTAGGTATTTTTGTATCCCCGGGGTATTTTTGTACTTTTCCGGGGTATATGAACATATCCGTGCAGAAAAGCCACTATATCATTTGATTTCGCCCCTTCTTTACATAATGTCTCACTACACCCATATGCATTGTCCTCAAAATTATTAAATGGAATAAGGCCATTACAAAAAATATACATGTTTAGCGTCCCCGCCCGCTTCCTTTTTGGGGGCCGCCTCCTATTTTTTTCTTGAATTTTTTTTTTTCAAGAAAAAAAAACATGAAAAACACTGCTAAAATGGATCTATATCTGATTTTAAAAATTAAAATAAAAAAGGTCGTAGGCCATCTTGAAAAATAGCCCGACTGTCAGGGAAAACGTACCGAGCGGCCATTTTGAGCGGCCATTTTGAAAGAAAAAGAAAAAAGGGCCTCCTCCTTCCTATTTTTCGAAAAAAACAGGACGCTAAACATGTTTTTTTTTATTTGGCCTAACAGAAAAGACCCTAATGGCAAATTGAATGATAATTGGCATGGCAAAGCCGATCTGCGCTAACTTAAATGCAGAGTATATGAATTCAAATGACAAACTAGCGAATTTCGCCGGAAAATCCTATAATAATTAATCTCAAGGAAGAGATGCTGCCGGCGTACAAGCAAATGGCGGAATAGAAAACAGGCGCGTAGCCAGGGGGAGGAGGAAACTGAATTCAGATAAGGATTAAGAGTCGAGAACGGTACATCGAATCGTCTTCTTTCTCTTATAAATTAATGAAACGTCAAAGCTTCCGCGCGAAAGGGGGGAAATCGAGTTCAAATTAAGGATTAAGAGTCGAGAACGTAACAACGAATCGTCTTCTTTCTCTAATAATTTAATGAAACGTCAAAGCTTCAGCGCTTCGAAAGAGGGGGACTGAATACAGATAAGGATTAAGGGTCGGGAAAGGTACAACGAATGAAATCCTGGCTACGCGCTTGGTAGAAAGTGACAGAGAGACAGAGAGGGGGGAGGAGAGAGAGAGAAAGAGGGAGAGAGAGAGAGAGAGAGAGAGAGGGGGGGGGGTCGGGAGAGATAGAAAGTTGGACGTAGTCCGTACTATTTTTATTTATATATTTGTTTTTCCGATCATCCCCCCCCCCCCAGCTCCGATCTCCCCCCCTTTAGTCCGTCCTTTCTTTTAAATAGATATCTTTTCGCTGAATTATAATGTCCGACATATAATAGTATTGTCAATATAGCATAATAAACATTTTTTATATCAATTTGATGCAACAGAGATTTAATTCAAAAGTTTTACTTTGTAAATATAATGATTGTACCGTAATATTCTTCGCATTTCGACATTATCACTTGCTCGTTTTCTATTTCGCTCACTATAATAAATATAAGATATAATAAATTGTGTACATCATGATAATTTATCTCAAAGAAGGAATGGTGCCGTCAAACAAGCAAATGGCGGAACAACATTGGCAGATAGACAGAGAGACAGACATACAGAGAAAGCGACCGAGCGAGAGGTAGAGGGAGAGATAGAGAGACACACACACATAAATAGAGAGAAAAAGAGAGAGAAACAATCATTTCTTATAATCATCTATTTGTCTGTGAAATTTTATCTTATAACATATTCTTGTCCATTCCTTTATCGTGCATGATTGTTGTCTTTGAATGATTGTTTCAGATATTTATGAGTATGCCGGAACGTGATCCCATTAACAAATTTAAAAAACAGCAACGACAACTGCAAAAACAACAAGACCCCCTACCCCCCCCCCCTAAAAAAAAAAACAGGGTCATACGTGTAGTACATACAAGGATCAGTTCATTGTCATTCAATTATAGCCTTACCTTATATCCGCTCTTCTATTGTTAGAGTTGATAACGACCATGACAAGGACCCGTACCCTCCACAACTTTAATTGTCCTCTTACGTAACTAAGCTGTGGGATCATGGGCCAAAGACAAAGACATAGCTCTTTTCGCATATTCTATCTAGGTCCCAAATACTTGCAGACATTTCTGTGTCGGTATTATTTGTATGTACTTATATAAACTATAATTGTCAAAACTTGGCAATATATTCATATAGCACCTTTACATAAACATGCTCAGAACGCTTTTTACATTAGTTAATAAAAACAAACTCATTATTTTGCTCTCCAAGCAATACTAACAAACTATTTCGTTTGCCCTATATCATCTTTTAAGAGAGCGAAAGAGAGAGAAAGAGAGAGAAAGACAGACAGATAGACAGATATATATATATAGAGAGAGAGAGAGAGAGAGAGAGAGAAAGTTGGGTGCATCGTATAGTCTGTACTGTATTATGCTATTTTGTCTCTCCTTTCACCCCCCCCCCCCCCCCCGTTCTGGATTCTTCTTTAGTTTCATTTTATCATGTTTATATCTTTTCGATAAAAGTATAATGTCCGACATATAATTATAACCGTCAATTTAGGCTGATAAACTATTTCATATTAACTTGATGCAACAGAGATTTAAATACAAATCTTTTACTATTTATATATTGTGTATTTTTCTCATAAAATTGAGTATCTAAATAAAAAGAGATGAAGAAGAAGAAGAGGGAGAAGACGAAGAAGAACAACAAGAAGAACAAGAAGAACAAGAAGAAGAAGAACAAGAAGGGGGAATAAGAGTGAGAAGAAGAAAGAAAAGATGCGGAGGAGAAAGAAGAAGAACAAAACAAGAGAGACAGACTGGAGAGAAAGACAGACAGACAGACAGAGAGAGAAAGACAGACAGACAGACAGAGAGAAAGAGAGAGAGAGAGAGGGAAAGATGGGCGCATCGGTATATATATATATATATAGTCTGTAGTGTATTTATTTATTATTATGCTATGTTGTCTCTGCTTTCACGGTGAGTATGATAGAGATGGGAGAGAGGGGGAAGGGGGGGGGGTCTTGGAACAAAAACTACTGTTTAATGCGCGGAGTTGGGCAAAGACAACGTTGAATGTCCAAGATAAAATCATTAGAAGCCAGAGCAAATAACACTGAGTTCCTATAGGAAATATATTTATTCAGATGGTCATATCTCAGCCAATACTTCACATATTCAATCGTAATCAATATTGGGACATTATTTTTGATGCTCTTTCGGAAAATAAAGAAAAAAATGAGAAATTCAAAACATGAACAATTAAGGCTGCTGCTGTTGTTGTTGTTACTTTTTTTACGGCGCTTTCATTCAAAAATCTCATATTTTGCGCCATTCATTTATAACTATTAAACAATCTTTTCATGATTAGTCAAGCGTATTGCCAAAGAGTTTATAAATGTGTGATAATAATTTTTCTTAATAAGTTATCCCTTTGAGGAAGGGAATCTGAATTCTGACCCTAAATAGCAGGGACCGCGGAGCGTTTTTGAGAGTCTGGGGGGGGGGGGGGGTCTGAGCATGCGAACAATCTATAAACCCCTTTTTCGGAGCTTTTATGAAACGGTTCTACTAAAAAAAAAAGCCCCAGCCACCCGCTTCCGCGGCCCCTGCATAGTTTGAGAGTTACATGGCCTATAGAGGGCGGTCAACTGGTATCACGTGAAAGCATTATGAGTAGGTCACGCTCCGTTGTGGAATCGTTGGACCGTACGTTCTTTAATGCGGGATTTTCGCATGGCGCCTTTTCAATAGAGGGGTGCGGACGATTGTGGCTTTCACGCAAACTAGGCCGCGTTGCATAAAGCCGCGTGTTTACTGCCACTCGAATTAATCCAAGGCGCCTAAATAGTACTGAATAGTATTGCACCCTTTTTCATGAAAAACGTGTGATAGTTTCAGGTCCATGGTTCGACCAAACATTTGATTAGGAACTAGGAGGGAGTAAGTTGTATAATAAGATGAATTTTTAATTCATTATGTTTAGCTCACTTACCTTCGATAGTGAGTGAGCGACTGCAGGAATGAATCAAAATCAGCTTGAGAATCTCCATTGAACGTAAAATTACCTTTTCTGACTTGAGGAAAAGAACCCTGAAAAGAAAAAAGATAAATGAGGAAGACTGGTGATAGTGACATGTGTAATCTTCCTCTATGCCCTTCTTGCTGACATACTGTCTTGAGCATAAAGACTTTAATAGTGTACTTGCTACGCCAATTCACCTCCTACATCCCTCGATCCCCCCCACACAAAAAAGCTTTGTTGAACTGGTTTGATATATCAGCAAAACTTGTTATAGAATGATAGGATATGCCCTCTTTGTAAAACTGAAATGTATATGGAATGAAATAAAAACTTCTTAACAAAATATAATCACCATAAAAATATTTAAAATATAAAAATATAAAAATATAGGCTCTAAACTTAACATTACAGTATCAGACTTTCAAAACCTAAACAACAGTGAGAAATGTAATGATGTCCACTGACGAAACCTACATGAACGAAATAATAATATTTGGAATAAGCGAAATGTACAACAAACAAACAGACCTACGGGAAAATAATAAATCTACATAATAAAAGAACAAATCATCCTCCCCCCTGTAAAAAAAAAAAAAAAAAAAGAATAAACGAAGAAAGATGTATCTGTCATATTTTGGTATTCTAATCCAATTGGGTGTATGTATGAGAAGCGGAATTTATATAAAATTAAAGTGTTGTTTGTTTAACCTCATATTTTCTTAACTATGCTCAATTCGATTACTGTTTATCTTACCGATATACTATTGTAACTATATTGTAACTTTATTTATCTCTATCCTATTAATATATTTTCAGTTTGCAATATCACGTCTATTATAAGATAGAGATACGGCCATATACAAAATTAGCAGATCAATGTTTGTTTGGTTGGGTTTTATTTTCTATTCAAATGAGATATTTAAGTAATATTGACTGCCTTCTGGGCAATACGACATATATCGCCCGAACCGAAGGTGAGGGTGATATATGACAAGTCGTATTGCCCTGAATTAGGCAGTCAATATTACTATTATTAACCACATCAGACATCTAGAGCAAACAAGAAACTCTTACTATCTTATACTCTTAAATTATGTAGGCTACACAGGGTCTCCTAGCATTAGAAGTTGCAAAAACATTGTCAAACCAGCACTGTTTATCCAGTGTTTGACAGATTTTCGATACACTGCAAACAGTTTGCCTAGGGTGTGATTGTTACGTCACAAAGAGTTCGCGCAAAGTGCGCATTTTCTTATACACGATGCGCGATGTAAATTACAATAGCTGATGCGCGATGTAAATTACAACTGGCACTATATTATTGCTCACTAGTTTAACACGCATTTTGCCATTGACTTTTCTGAGCGGGCTAAAATATTTGTCCATTGATTACTGTATAACCTATATCGCCCGCCAAATTACACACAAATCCCATTGACTCTTCTGAGCGGGCTAAAATATTTGCGCATTGGTTTACTGTATAACCTATATTGCCCGCCAAATTACACACAAAATCCCATTGACTTTTCTGAGCGGACTAACTTATTGTAATTTTGTTCACTTGTCCATCAAACCTTGAGGGCAATAACATTTTAAAATTTCCCTGCTCAGATGTCTGATACGGTTAATAATTAAGTTATATTGACTGCCTTCAGGGCAATATATTGCCCTGAAGGCAGTCAATATTACTAGTATTAACGACATCAGACACTCATCTAGAGCAAGCAAGAAACTTTTTATATCTTATTCTCTTAAATTATGTAAAATACATTAGCCTATACACTGCACAGGGTTTCCTAGCATGAAAAGTTGCAAAAAACATTGTCAAACCAGCACTGTACATCCAGTGCTTTACCAAATCTTTGATTCACTTCAGACAGTGTGCTTTGGGTGTGATTATTTGGTCACAATAGTGTGTGCGCAAAGTGTGCAGGTTCTCAAACGCGAAATAGATGCGCAATGAAAATTACAAAATACCCGGATGTTGGCTCTACATTATTGCCTGCTAGTTTAACTCGCATTTTGCCATTGATTTTTCTGATCAGGATATAATATTTGTTCATTGGTGAACTGTGTATCATTATTGACCGGCAAATTACTCTAAAAATCCATGGACTTTGACGAGCGGTAAATATTCGTTTCACCCGTAGTTTTGTTGCCTCATCAATTAAACTTTGAGGGAAATAACATTTAAAAATTGCCCTGCTCAGATGTCTGATACGGTTAAAGGGATTATTGAGTTCTTGTTTAAGACCGAATATGTCTTCAAAGTGCATGTTTATTGTTCTTATTCTTATGTATGACATTGCTAGTGCCACTTTAGAACCTAAAATTGCTGTGAAGGTAATTTTAGACCCCAAAATGTGTGAATTTTGATTGAATACGATTATACCTATTCAGCTCCACTTTCAAAAAAATATGGTGACCGTTAATTGATTAATTAATTAACAACATTACACGGGTCGGCTGCATGTGCATAAATAACCAACACGAAAAAGCCAACAAAAAGCCAGTCATTCATCGGTCAGCTAGATGAACCAATTGATATATGTCCCTTCCCATCAACTGAGTACCTAATATTGCACTAGCATTTCATGTTTTCAAATAATAGCCCATTGAAACCCTTCTTTTAATTGTTTTGCTTGGTGATTTCTGCTTAAAATGTAATTCAATTTTGTGAGTGGGCATTGTATAAAAAAAAACATGCAATGCTGTTGTGAACACCCTTTAAACCCATCTCCATTGCTATATGTGTAAATGAATTCATCATGGGGGTCATTCCCTGTCAAATCACCCCAAAAATCTGAAAATCTGAACCCGACCATTTTTGATTTTGATGAAACTTGGTGTACTTGTTGAGTGTGATCTCACAGCACCAAATCCCAAATTTTAGGTCAATCGGGTGAGGGGTTTGGGAGATACGGCCCACCAAATTTTGAGATATTTTCAAAAATGGGGGTGGCGGGCCTACCTTTGAACCCTTATATTTCGGGACCTAATGGGTCAATCTTCACAAAATTTGTATTGTTGGAAGGGTATTCAATAAGGATTCCAAATCTGCGGCCATTTTGAAAATTCATACATGTTGGGGTACTTTGACCTCTTGACCTAAAATTTGACCTTTAAATTGACCTTGTGGATCGCATGACCTTGACAATATTTTTCATGAAATGTAATCTCTGACATGTTCACTTAAACATATAAAAGTTTCAGAGATATAATATTTTTTGTTTAGGAGCAATAAGGATTGAAAGTATCCATACTTACAGATATTCACAATAAACCCTATTATAATGTATACAATACATGCAATATGCACAGTACAACATACATCTTCCACATGCTTTTTTGTTCTAGTCATATCCATTCTAAATGTCAGCAGTACTTGAATAGAAATAAAATGAGAAGTTCATATAGGCCTAAAGGGTTAACACGATATTTGGCTTTAGGCCTCTGAGTCGGATCTAGGATAATTACCCCCCTGGAAAATTAACCCCCAGGAAATGTTCCCCCCCCCCCCGAGGACAATTACCCCCGAGGACTATCACACCCAGAGGACAATTAACCCCCCAAAATTACCTCCTAGGACAATCTGTCCCCCCCCCACCGGACAATTACCCCCGGATAATTACCCCCCCCCCTGGAAAATTACCCCTCAAAGATAATTACCTCCCCCCAAAAAAAATCTGCTTTGATTAAAACCAACTTATCATCAGGATGGACTTCCCCTTTAACGAATAGGGGGGGGGGGGTAATTGTCCTAGGGTGTTATTGTCCGGGGGGTAATTGTCCTCGGGGGACAGATTGTCCTAGGAGGTAATTGTCCTCTGGGTGTGATAGTCCTCGGGGGGGTAATTGTCCTCGGCGGGGGGGGGGGGGGGGACATTTCCGGGGGGATAATTTTCCAGGGGGGGTAATTATCCTAGAACCGACTCAGAGGCCTAAAGCCATACATCCTGTTAACCCTTTAGGCCTATATGAACTTCTCATTTTATTTCTATTCAAGTACTGCTGACATTTAGAATGGATATGCCTATAACAAAAAAGCATGTGGAAGATGTATGTTGTACTGTGCATGTTGCATGTGTTGTATACATTATAATAGGGTTTATTGTGAATATCTGTAAGTATGGATACTTTCAATCCTTATTGCTCCTAAACAAAAAATATTATATCTCTGAAACTTTTATATGTTTAAGTGAACATGTCAGAGATTACATTTCATGAAAATATTGTCAAGGTCACGCGATCCACAAGGTCAATTTCAAGGTCAAATCTTAGGTCAAGAGGTCAAAGTACCCCAACATGTATGAATTTTCAAAATGGTTGCAGATTTGGAATTCTTATTGAATATCCTTTCCAACAATACAAATTTTGTGAAGATTGACCCATTAGGTCCCGAAATATAAGGGTTCAAAGGTAGGCCCGCCACCCCCATTTTTGAAAAAATCTCAAAATTTGGTGGGCCGTATCTCCCAAACCCCTCACCCGATTGACCTAAAATTTGGGATTTGGTGCTGTGAGATCACACTCAACAAGTACACTAAGTTTCATCAAAATCAAAAATGGTCGGGTGTAAACCATTGGGTGATTTGACATGGAATGACCCATGGCATGAATATACAGGTCAAACACACGTACATACCTCTAAGGTTGATGCCTTTGCTTTCAGATTAGAATAGAAATCCTCCTGGAAATCCTTTCCAATTAGTCTCAATTCAGTCAGGTTTGGCATGAAACACAAAGCATCTACTAGGTGATGTGAAGAGGCTGACGTTGTGCATCTAACATATAGAAGCTGCAGAGTTTCGACCTACATGTATACAAACATTGATTCATACAAGTATATTGCCAGAGTACAGGTTTAATTGAATGACTGCAAATATAACCGGGTGCTCCAATTTACATGAAAGAGCTATCGCCTTGGCGATTATTTAGACGCATCAGTGACATTGTATAAATGCTAAACAGTTTTGGCTGAAAATGTTTATTATACATGAATGTACATGTAGCTGTGGTTGAAAGTGCATTGAAATCTAGATCTTCATCCTTGTTTTGTAAGTATTGACTCTGAAGCATACTTTGATACTGCTTTCAGACCCATGATGACATTTCAATACCTTATGGATTGCTTTGAACTTAAAAATATAAGAATTAAAAACAATATTTGTATCTACTTGTCTTAAGAGTAGCGTTTTCATCTGGGGTTCTGCAAAATCTCTCTAGATGAGAATGTTTGTTACATCACAAGACTATTTTGGAATAATGTCAAATTTGTGAATCACCAGATATTAGAAACTGCTAGAATATGTAATTTCATGAGAAAATACCATTTCAAAGACGAAAGTTAATTTCTTCTACGATCGCTTCGCTTGCTTACATCATCTAGAAACAGGATGATATCAGGCAGTGAAGTGCCTCATTAGCTCCCCATTTTGGCGATAGGTTACTCAAATATCATTCTATTTCACAGCTAGGTGCTCAAATATATTTCATGTCTTTCATATCAGAATTTCATTTTTAATGCTTGTTCACTTCACACACTCCCAACATTTAGAAATGGGATAATATTCCGAGCAAAGGAATGCCCAAATATTCTCATATTCATGTTTATTTGACGGCAGGGCCTACATTCATTATTTTACATCGTCTCTAGTGTGTTAATTACAAAATAATTGTTGACATATTAAAAGTGTCATGTTTTTGCCTGCTCGCACAAATTAGAAACAAATTTCAAAGTGGTGTACAAGTAATATTTTGCGATGAATTTGCAATTGGGGTGACCTTTCATTTCTGTAAAGTGTGCAGTAACTGAAAAAAACTTTAAAAACGTTCCTTTAGAGTACTCAATAATCTTTTATACTGAAATAACATAACTGCATAAGTAGAACCCAACACTCCCCTTCCCCAAAAAGTGTTTAATTAAAATAACTCCACTAAGACTCTCTTAAAAACCAAAATATTTTAACTGAAACAAACCTTCAAGGTGAATTTCTTTCGGAGAACATCATATTTTCAACTCAATATTTACACACATTAAAAAATTGTTGACTATACCTAATATATCATGGATCTTTAAACTCATCTCCATTGATATATGCGTACATGTAATCATCATGGCATGGACATAGTGTATATATACACATACATACATGTAAGGTTGACGCCTTTGCATTCAGTGTAGAATAGAGCTCCTCCTGGAAATCCTGTTTAGCTAGATTCAGTTTAGTCAGGTTTGGCATGGAACACAATGCATCTACGAGGTGATGTGAAGAGGCTGATGTCGGACACCCAAAACTTAGAAGACTGAGAGTTTGGACCTACATGCACACAAAAAGTGGTACATTATCAGAGTACATGTTTTTTTCTGAATGACTGCAAATATAACTTGGTGCTTAGATATACATTTATGTGTACTGGTATGTTTAGTCATATATAGGATCTGCGAACATGTTTGAGCTAAGGTTTAGTGATAGGTAATAATATTACGCTTTTATATAGCGCCCAATACATCGATACAATGATGTGCCTAAGCGCTCTACAGATATATTATTACCACGGTCATTGGATTTGCGCTTACCCGCACACAATGTATGCACATTTTCCACTCTCTGGGGAACATTCCAGCCAGTCGCCATTTTACAAGCGCACACTTGCTCATCCAACCACCTGATCTTTCCATCCTACCGGGTACCCATTTAACACCTTGGTGGAGAGTAGCAAGTGCAGGTAAATATCTGGTCAAAGGATATTAGTGCCGTGTCAGAATTCGAAACCTCGACCTTCGCATCCCCAGTCAAGCGCCTTAAACCACTCGACCACGACACTTTTTGGTGCATGGATGAAGTTAAGAATTTGGTTAGTTCAGGATAGTAAGCATGGAAAAATGTTAACGGACCATGTGTCAAAAAACAGGATGACCGACAATTACAGCAACAATACATCAATGTTGACTCAAAAACATCCAATTAGTCTCCCTCAAAAAAACAAAATACTTTTTCAGAGGCGAGCCTTTAAAAGTGATTTTTTTTTGCGGAACATTATAATTTCAACTCAAGCTATATGAGTTCTGTATCACTGCACATGGAAGAAAGACCCTCTTTATCATAAAGATCCTTTGTCTTTTAAGACTATTATATATTTTCATCCAAAAATTACACACATTGAACAAATATTGACTTTTGTTAAAATATCATAGCTCCTTAAATATCTCATTTCCACTGTTACATGAATTCATCATGGCATAGATATAGAGTACAAACACACATACGTACCTGTAAGGTTGATGCCTTTGCTTTCAGTGTAGAATAGAACTCCTCCTTTAACTCCTCTCCTTCTAGTGCCAGGTCAGTCAGGTTTGGCATGGAACACAAAGCACCTACTAAGTGATGTGAAGAGGCCGATGTTGGACACCAAACATCAAAAAGCATGAGAGATTTGACCTAAATGTGCAGAAACAGTGATTCATTTAAGTACATTACCAGAGTACATGTTTCTATTAAATGACTGCATGAAAAATATAACTGGGTGCTCCAATAAACATGTAAGTGTATGGATTTGCTAAGGTGAAAAATGCTCTGAACTTTTTTTAGTCATATATAGGATTTTTATTAGGGCTGCAAACCTGTTTGAGCTTAGGTTTAGTGATAGGTATACTTTTTGGTGCATGGATAAAGTTAGAAATTTGTTTAGTTCAGGAGAGTACGCATGTAAAATTGTTGACAGACAATGTGTCCTAAAAACAGGAAATCTGTCCAATACAGCCATAGTGCATTTAATTACAACATACTACAAAGTAATAAATGTAAGGATTATCTCCTACCAGGTACCCACTTACAACACCTAGGTTGAGTGTGGCAAATGTAGCTTAATATCTTGTCAAACAATAGTATTGCTACTTATGGCACGGATTTGAACCTCACATACCAATCAGTCAAATGGCTTAAGATTTATCCACTGGACAACATACAATGCTACATGAACCATGGTTGATGCCCATTATTTTGGAATGTATATTATTCATATGATTGATAAAAATAAAAAGAGTTGTATTGATGTTTTGAGAATTAAATAATCACAGAACTATCGCTTTAATGATTATTTAGACTCATTTGTTTACATTGCCAAAATGCTATATGATACATTCATGACTAAAAGTATGCATTAAACATGAATGTATATGTAGAGTGAGAACATGTAGCTATGCTTACAAAAAGTAAACTGTGATCTAGATCTCCATTCTTGTTTAATGAGTATTGAACCTGAAGTATACTTTGATACTGCTTTCAGACCCATGATGACATAATTCTAACCTTATTTGCTTTAAATTTAAAAATACAAAAATTACAAACAAAAAAATATGTATCTACTAGTCTTCGGCAAAATAACAAAAATGAAGTGTTTCTCGTCCCCGCCCGCCCCTCTTTTGTTGGCCACCGCCTCCTTTTTTTACTTTTTACTATCCAGAAAAAAAGCCCTGAAACCCCCCCCCCCCCCCCCCCGATAAAAAAAAGCCTGTGATAGGCCTATACATTTTGTTTAAATAGCTTCTAAAGTGATACAAATCATTTGTTTTGTCATACATTGCATCAGTTAAAGGGATAGTTGAGTTCCGTTTTTTCAGACCGCAAATGCCTTCATAGTGCATGGTTATTGCTCGTATTCTTATCTATGACATTTCTAGTCTTTTAGAACCTAAAATTGCTATGAAGGTAATTTTAGACCCCAAAATGTGTGAAATTTAGCCAATACGATCATACCAATTCAGCTCCACTTTCACAAAGATACGGTGACCTTTACTTAATTATTTAATTAAAAATAACAAAACATGGACCCGCTGGGTGTGCGTTATATAACTAACACGAAAATGCCAACAAAAAAGCCAACATCGGCATTGGCTGAAATACGACGTAAAAGGCGCTATTTCGCCTTTTTAACGGCTTTTTCAAATGATCTAATATTTGTGGTGGTACACAAGTATTAGAAAACGTTATATTTATGGATATTTCAGCCATCTCTGAACCGATTTTGATCAAACAAAGCAGATTTTGTCATTTAAATTGTATGTTCTTTCAAATTTGACACTCAGTTTTTCATTATCTCACAAAAAAATTATTATGTGTAGCACCCTCTGCAACAGAACTCATCTATCCCTTTAACTCACATAGCACAATATCTATGAATAAATAGGCTTGGCAGCTATAATTAGCATGGCAGCCTTTATTTTTATGTAAAAAAATTACACACATAGAACAAATATTGACTGTTGCTTAAATATCATAACTCCTTAAACTCAACTCGACTGCTACATTTGCACATGGATCGATATAGAGTACAAACACACAGACATACCCGTAAGGTTGACGCCTTTGCATTCAGTGTAGAATAGAACTCCTCCTTCAAATCCTCTCCTTGTAGTGCCAGGTCAGTCAGGTTTGGCATGGAACACAAAGCACCTACTAAGTGATGTGAAGAGGCTAATGTTGGACACCCCAGACTTATAAGATTGAGAGTTTGGACCTACATGTATACAAACATTACCAGAGTACATATTTTTCCCTGAAGGATTGCAAATATAAATCGGTAATGCGATTAAAATGTATGTGTATGGCTATGCTCAAGTGACAAATGCTCATGGCTTTATTTATTCAAATTTAAAGAATTTGGATAAGGGCTGCAAACAGGTTTGAGCTTAGGTTTAGCATTAGGTATACTTGTTGGTGCATGGATAAATATAAGAATTTGGTTAGTTCAGGAGAGTAGGCACAAAAAATTGTTGAAAGAGCATGTGTCAAAACCAGGGGTACTGACCAAAACAACCACAGCGCATTTAATTACTACTTACTACATAGTAATAAATTCAAGGAATATATCCTACCAGGTACCCACCTACTACACCCAGGTTGAGTGTGGCAAATGTAGAATAATGTCTGGCCAAAGAACATTAGTGCTACGTACGGCATGGATTTGAACCTCATACCTCATGGTCTAATATCCAGAGACTTATTCACTGGACAACATACATCTCTACATGAACCATGATTGATGCCCATTATTTAGATTATATGTTATTCATATGATTGATTTAAATAAACAGAGTTGTATTTGTGTTTGTTGAATTAAATAATCACAGAACTATCGCTTTGACGATTATTTAGACACATTTTTGACGCTGCCTAATGCTATATAATACATTCATGACTAAAAGTATGCATGACACATGAATGTATATATGTAGAGTGAGTACATGTAGATTTGCTTCAAAAAGTACACTGTGATCTAGATCTCCATTCTTGTTTAGTGAGTATTGAATCTGAAGTGCTGAACCTGAAGTATACTTCGATACTGCTTTCAGACCCATCACATAATTCCAACCTTATGAATCACTTTGAACTATAAAAAAACAAAACAAACAAACAAACAAAACTATTCGTATCTATTAGTCCTGAGTACCTCAGTTAACTATTTCTACTTAAATTGCTTTACTGCATAAGTAGCAACCCGACACTCCCCTTCCACAGAATAAGCTTACTCAAACATGTCTAATTAGTCCCCCTCAAAAAAACAAAATATCTTTTCAAAGGCAAACCCCTAAAAGTGACGTTTTGTTTGCAGAACGTTATACTTTCAACTCAAGCTATATGAGTTCTTTATCATACACTGCAGATGAAAGACCTCTTTAGAACTAGTAATATTGCAATCTGTAATGCCGCACAATGGAAATGCATCCGCGGCAGTTGCAGCGATTTTTGTGTCATCCTTGTGTTTGAAGGTGGGACAAATATCCTCTCTACCCTCCCTGAAACAAAAGGATGACGTAGAGATCGCCCTAGTGGCTCAGACTATTGTCAAGACTTGGAGCAGCATCACCAAAACAATGTGTGTAGATTAGAGTATATGCATCTGCATAGAAAATTTGAAAGAAATCTGTCAAGAAAGGTGGCAGTAAGAGCACACAGAAGAGACCTATGACCTTTGACCCTATAAAGGATGGAACAATGAGGGCAGCATCACCAAAAAGTAAAAATATGTAGATGGTTCCAAGATACATCTCTATACAAAATTTGAAAGAATTTCATCAAAAATGTGGTCAGCAGAGTGCACTCATGCCATCCTTCAAAATATGTCTGACCCTAGAAAACACAGGACGCTTGTGGCAGCATTACCAAAACTTATTGGTGCGTAAATTTTACCAACATACACTTCCATACACAATTTGAAAGAAATCTGTCAAGAAATTATGCAGTTAGACCGGACACTAGAGTGCACACAAGCAGTTTCTTTTAAAATATAACCTCTAACCCTATAAAAGATGGAACACTGGGGGCAGCATCACCATAAAGTATAAGTGTGTAGAGTATACTAAGATACACCTATATACAAGATTTGAAAGAAATCTCTGTCAAGGAATGTGGCAGTTAGAGCGCACACAAGAATCTGACGTGGCAGACGCGAGGGCGGCGTAACACTAATGAATTAAAATTATCCCCCGGCATAATGCCGGGGGATACAATAATGTTTCTTTGTCTGCTAAGACTGTTTTATATTTTCATCCAAAACATTACACACATTGAACAAATATTGACTTTTGCCAGAATATCATAACTCCTCATTTCCACTGCTACATGGGTACATGAATTCATCATGGCATAGATAAAGGGTACAAACACATATATTTACCTGTAAGTTTGATGCCTTTGCATTCAGTGTAGAATAAATCTCCTCTTTCAACTCCTTTCCACATAGTGTCAGTTCAGTCAGGTTTGGCATGGAACACAAAGCATCCACTAGGTGATGTGAAGAGGCCAGTGTTGGACACCAAATGTCCTTGAGCTGTACAGTTTTGACCTACATGTACAGAAAAAGTGATTCATACAGGTCAGAGTACATATTTGTATTGATTGACTGTATGCAAATATAACTGTGCCCCAATATACATGTATGTGTATGGCTATGCTCAGGTGACAAATGCTCTGACCTTTCTTTAGTAATATATAGCATTTGGATGAAGGCTCCAAACATGTTTGAGCTTAGGTTAAGTGATAGGTATACTTTTTGGTGCATGGATAAAGTTAGGAATTCAGTTAGTTCAGGAGAGTAAGCATGGACAATTACTGACGGAGCATGTGTCTGCAAACAGAACTGACAATTACAGCCACAGTGCATTAATTACTTAATACTCCATAGTGATGCATTCAAGTAATATCTCCTACCAGTAACCCACTTACCTAGGTTGGGTGTGGAAAATGTAGAACAATGTCTTGCCAAAGAAAATCATTCACTATGAACATGACGGACAAAGAAAAAGGACAAAATATACAGTTCCTCAGGTAGACAAAGGAACATCCCTTCACTGCTATTATGTAAAAATGTGTAAAACAGGTGTCACATGCATAATCACCTGTTCTACACATTTTTACATAATAGCAGTGAAGGGATGTTCCTTTGTCTACCTGAGGAACTGTATATTTTGTCCGCTTTCTTTGTCCGTCATATTCATAGTGATCGCTATGTATGGCACGAATTTAAACCTAAAATACCTCTTTGTCCAATGTTTTTAGACTTATCCACTGAACAACATACAACTCTACACGAACCATGGTTGATGCAAATTATTTTAGAATGTATATCATTCATATGATTGATTTAAATATAAATAGAGTTGTATTTGTGTTTTGAGAACTAAATAATTACAGAAGTAACTATCGCTTTGACGATTATTTAGACACATTTTTGACGTTACCTTATTGCTGTATAATACATTCATGACTAAAAGTATGCATTATACATGAATGTATATGTAGAGTCAGCACATGTAGTTGTGCTTAAAAAAAGTACACTGTAGTCTAGATCTCCATTCTTGTTTAGTGAGTATTGAATCTGAAATATACCTTAATAATGATTTCAGACCATAATTGACATAACTCTAACCTTCCTAAGGCCCCCCCCCCCCCAAACAAAATCATTTGGTTGTCCTCGACCGCCCGCTCGTCATTTTCTGGCCGCTCGTACTTATTATTATTATTATTTTTTTTTTTAATTCATTTTTTTTTAATTATTCAATTATTATTATTATATATATATATTTTTTTTTTGTTTTTTTTTTTGGGGGGGGCCATTTTTATTTTTCTATGTCAAAATGCCGTTCTTTCAAATCAGGTTCTGAGCATTCTTAAACTCATTTTAAAGCCCATCTGTACTAGTTTACAGGAGGGATAAGACTACCCTGCAAGGTCACTGGACAGGTGGTTATCTCATCAAATCAGCTCTCAGTTAATATAAGATAAAGAGGATCATGGGGGACCAATGGTCACCGATTAGGCATTGTTTGCTAAATAGAGTAGCTATAAGTAGTACAATGGAGATTTAAAAGGTGCTGTATTTCAAAGCCCAAAATACTTTCTGTGTTGGTCTTGATATTCATTGTACATTAAACTAGTCGTTTACCATATTAAAGTGTTTTATAGACTTTGTTTGTTTAAATGCTTGACAATCCCAATGATTTTTTTTTCTTTTATGGAAAAGAAATATTTAAAAAAATCAAAAAAATGGGGAAAAAATAAAATATCAAAAAAAGACTCACAAAAAATGAAGTTAAAAAAAAAAAAAAAAAAAAAAAAAATCTGCCCGCCCGCCCCTACTCCAGAAAAGCAATCGATTGTTTTGGCCTAATTGCTTTGAACTTAAACATTTACAAACACAAAATATGTATCTACTGATCTTCAGTACCGGTAACCTTTTATACAGAGCATAGCAAACCCAACAATAAGATGCTTACTTAAATATGTCCAGTAAGTCTCCATCAAAAGGTTAAATAGCTTATCTAATGCAAACTATTAAATGTAAAGGTTTTTTTGCAGAATATCATATTTACAACTCAAGCTATATGAACTCTTTATCATACACTGCGCATGAAAGACCCTCTTTACGATAATTTCCTTTATCTGCAGAGACTGTTATAATGTTAATGTTATAATTTTCATATAAACATCATAGACAGATATTGACTGTTGCTAAAACATTACAAGTCCTTAAACTCAACTCAACTGCTACAAGTGTACATGCATTCATCATGGCAAGGATATAGAGTACTAACAAACAGACATACTTGTAAGGATGAAGCCTTTGCGTTGAGTGTAGAATAGAACTTCTCCTGGAAATCATGTCTACCTAGTTCCAGTACAGTCAGGTTTGGCATGGAACACAAAGCATCTACTAGGTGATGTGAAGAGGCTGATGTTGGACACCCAAAACTTAGAAGACTGAGAGTTTTGACCTACATGTATACAGACAGTGATTCATACAAGTACGTTACTATAGTACATGTTTTATTGAATGACTGCAAATATAACTGGGTGCTCCTATATAAATGTATGTGTATTTCTATGCTCTGGGCTGTATTTAGTGAAATGATAGCATTTGGATAAGGGCTGCAAACAGGTTTGAGGTTAGGTTGAGTGATAGGTATACTTTTTGGTCCATATCCACACTTATATTCACAGACTTTTCAAAAGCTTGTAATTGTATAGACCATAATATACTTGCCAATAAGTTAGTCCACCTTCGTGGATCTTAGATTTTATTGAACACCGTCAACAACGTGTGAAATATCTTAGTCATTTTTCAGACTAGTCAACGTCTCATGCCGGTGTAGCACGGGGTACAAAATTACGACCAATAATTTTCCTAATAATGATTAATGATGCTTGTTTGAACTCAGAAGTACCATACTTCAAGTATGTAGACGATCTGACATTAGTTGAAAGTCGTAAATTATCACAACCATCTAAATTACAAAATACTTCATCTGATTTTTATCAATGGTCTCTTCGTAATAACATGACTCTTAATCCATCGAAATATCATTGTATGTTTATTTCTTTTTATCACAACCATCTAAATTACAAAATACTTTATCTGATTTTTATCAATGGTCTCTTCGTAATAACATGACTCTTAATCCATCGAAATATCATTGTATGTTTATTTCTTTTTATCACAACCATCTAAATTACAAAATACTTTATCTGATTTTTATCAATGGTCTCTTCGTAATAACATGACTCTTAATCCATCGAAATATCATTGTATGTTTATTTCTTTTTATCACAACCATCTAAATTACAAAATACTTTATCTGATTTTTATCAATGGTCTCTTCGTAATAACATGACTCTTAATCCATCGAAATATCATTGTATGTTTATTTCTTTTTCTAAGAATATAGCTGATCAGAGACCTTTGCTTATCAGGGATGAGTGCTTAAATAGTGTAAACAAGCAAAAATATTACCATTCTGTGATCTAGTAACAATTTACAAGGGATACATTCGCCCAATATTGGATAATGGAGTACCTGTTTTTAACGGAAACCTCATCCAAAGTCATATCTCAAGTTTGGAACGAATCCAGAAAAGAGCATGTAGGACCATATTAGGTGATCAATATATTAATTATGACAAAGCTCTTGAAGTGTGTTCTTTGCAGACCTTGTCAGATAGACGCAAACAATTGTGCACTAATTTTGCTTCATCTCTTGCCAACAACCCACTTTGTAAACATTGGTTACCTGTTAACAATGATGTAGATTATTCACTGCGAAGAAGGACTAAGTATCGTCAATTTCATTGTAAAACGAACCGCTATAGAAATAGCTCAATTCCGTACCCTACCTGTTGAATGCATGAATGAATCTTAATTGTCTACCTGTTGAATGGTCCGGAATCTCATTGTCTGCTTACATTTTTATATTTTTACATTTTACATTCCGCATTCTAAATTCTACACTTTATGCTTCCATAATTACTTGTAACATCTTTTTAAATCTTTGTATATTGAATGGTGATAAGGTTTTGTAGCAATCATGACATGGCAATTGAGATCAGATGGTGTTCCAAGTTTTTAATTAATGTGCTTATTTTGCCCCAATGTACAAAGGTCGGGAAGGAGCTTACTTGTTTTGTTGTTGTTTATTTTGTTGAAATATCCGACACTTCTTGACATAAGAGAAGTCCAAGGATGAGCGAGCAGACCGTTAGCTAGTGTATGGGAGTGTGAATGGGAGTGTGTATAAGAGTGTAAATGTGAGTGTTTATGAGACTGTCCATGGTACAGGAGTGAGAATAGGAGCGTGTATATGAATGAGAGCGTGTATTAAAGAGCAAAGGGCCTGCTTGCTCAAGCATTGACCCACTCTTGTGTCACCTCACAAAATATATTTTAAACCTGACTTAATTTGCCTGTTATTGCGTTTAGTCATATTGGTTACGAATTTTGTTATGAATTTTGTTATTATATTATACTTGGTGAGAATGTCAAACCACATTTGTATGTATTATGCCAATGGAAATTGTTCATAATTCAGCCAGATCTGGCTGCAAAGTGCAATCAATAAATAATTTCCTGTTTCTGCTAAAATTATCATATATTTTCAAATAAAACATTGCACACATTGAACAAATATTGACTGTTGTTAAAACATCATATTAAACTCCATAAACTCATCTCCACAGCTACATGAATTCATCATGGCAAGGATATATAGTCCAAACACACGAACATACCTGTAAGGTTGACGCCTTTGCATTCAGCGTAGAATAGAACTCCTCCCGGAAATCTATTCCATATAGTTCAAGGAAAGCCAGGTTTGGCATGGAACACAAAGCATCTACTAGGTGATGTGAAGAGGCTGATGTTGGACACCTAACACCTTCAAGGTTGACGGTTTGGGCCTACATGCATACAAACAGTGATTCATATAAGTACATTTATACCAGAGTAGATGTCTTAATTGAAAGAGTGCAAATATAACTTGGAACCCCTGATATATATGTATGTGTATGGCTACACTCGGGTGACAAATGCTCTGGGCTTTATTTAGGTGTGATGTTTTTGCTTGCTCTCAGAATTGGAAACAAAATTGCCCATAGGTGTATAAATGGCCCTTGATGAGTTTCAGTGTGGTGTACAAGTAATACTATGAGATGAATTTGTGAGTGGGGTGATTCAAAACCTTTTATTTCTGAAAATTTTGCAATAACTGAAGAAAAGGTTGAAAAACTTTCCTTTAGAGTGCTTCAGTAATCTTTAACACTGAAATAATATTATTGCGTAAGGCGTGACATTAAATATGTGTAAACATGCCTCTATTGTCTCTGCATGCTGTCTGTAGCCGGTATGCCTACATCCTGTTTAATGTAAGCTACCATGCCGGCCTCGTCTGGCATGGCCTCGTTTATATTATATGCTGCTTGTAAAAATAATCTGTCACGCCTAGTGTCTGGCATGACCTTCTTGTCTACCTTAATCCATCATGCTGATCGCGACCGGCTGTGTTTATCTATCTTTTACAAATTAACTACCATGCTTCTCGCATCCGGCCACGTTTCCCATCTTGTAAAATGAATCCACCACTTCTGTCGTCACTTGTCAAGCTTATAATTTCAATTTGTAATAAAAATTATGTAGATCTAGTACATTGTGGCTAGGGCCCTTTTATAAGAGAGCGGGGTCGTCAATTCGATAATGAAATAGGCCCGAATTCACAAAGGAGGTTTAGCTTAACCCATGGCTTAAACTCTCATTTACATAACCCATGGTTTAAAAATTAGTTCAAAATAAGCGTACCTTGCCTTGTGGGCGGCGCATCTAATACGTCCATTGGTGGGTAAAAATTACTTGTTATTCTAGTTGACCCGCCTCTGATTGATTACCTCAACAAAATTCTTCAAGACGGCCTGACATGGTTACGGTACTTGTTAGGTATTAGTTGTCATTCAATTCAACCCGCCTCCAATTGATTGACAAAACATTATTCTTTGAGTACGGTCTGACGTACTTAGGACACTCATTAGGTAAAGAAATTGGTTTTCATTCAAATCGACCCGCTTGCGAGTGATTGACGCAACAATACTTTTCAAGACGGAGCAACGTCTTTACGATCCTCAGTATAAAGGGCCTTGTGACCATAGATAACGCGTGGCGCACATGCCACACGTTCTTGGTTTTGCTCAACATAGCACCACTGGTTCTTGATTTCCAACATTTAGCGCCACTCCTTCTTTATTCAAAGAAAACAGCGTCACTCGTATTATGTTCATTACTTGACAAACGCGCGCTGCCAGCTTTAGCCAGCTCCAAAAGTAATGAATTGCTAGCGTTCATGTCATTACTATTCTCGAAACAGTACGCACCCGTACAGATCTATGCAGTAAAGTGGGGAAAGAGAGAGATAGAGAAGTACAGGAGCGATGGGGGAGACAGAAAGACAGACACACCGACGCACATGGATCACGCCGTTGTATTCTATGGAGCTATTAATAGCTTCATGCTAGTACACTGTTGCTGTGGGGAAATGTACATGCAGGGCTCAAATTAATTTTTTGTCCACGGGGGCTCTTCCAAAAAAAAAGAGCCCCCTTGAGCCTTCTCACAGGGGCTCTTTTAGTACTGACGGGGGCTCTTTTTTAATACAAATTTCCATTGAATTGGTGGTACCCATGATACTCCTAAATTCTTTGCTATTTCATCATTATCGGCATTATTTCCCTCTTACAATTTTACAAGTTATAACATGCAGCTAATGGTCAGATCTCCTCCCTCTGTATACAAAATTTCTGGTCCAAGCCCGTACAGTCGCCTCTTCGGCAACTGGTTTCCTTTTACTAAATTTCGATTTCGGTTGATTTACTGGTCGAAGTTCATTATTTGCTGGTCTTTTGGAATCCCCAGATTTCAGAGGATTCACGATTTTCACGATGAAAAACTTCTCCACGTTTCGGTCCTTGGGGGATCGCCTCTATCTAGCTCCAGCAGATATGGGGCGGCAGCGTGCACACCTATATAATACTAGCGTATACTACCGGCGTGCGACATTCAAAAACCTAACCTAGCAATCCTGCGCTGCATATTAATATTTGAATGTATGAATATTTGCGTTGGTATAGTGTGGTGGAGATTCCTGGCCCCCCTCCCCCCCCCACTCCGAGAACGGAGGGATACCATGCATGTTCCCAAAATGTCCGGTAAAGGGGTACTTTTCACGCACCAAAGTCTGGCTCGTAGGACTTAGGGGGGGTGTTTTCAAAAGGAGGGAACATGCATATGCGTACCCTAAATAGCACTGAGTGGGGGGGGAGGGGCGGGTAAAAATAAAATCGGCCAGATAATGGACAATTTATGACCTGCCTAGTCATTCATTAACGGTAAGCCACCCAATTTTATCGCTATGTCATTCATTTTAAGTGAACATAGCTTTGCACTTGTAATGTTTGTATGAAATCTCATTATTTTATAAATTTTCGCATCGGATTCTGTGAATAGCGCATGACGTATGGTTCCTATTGAGCCAATCCAATCAAGCGATAGGATGGCATGGTTCTGTTAAAAAAAGACACTGCCTGCGCAACTAGTATAGCCACTGCTGACGGCCGCAGTTCACTGCGAGCTTTCGTTGTTTGTATTTGTATTACTCATGGAGATGTGGAGATGGGAGATATAGCGCAATCTTGCGGCGAAAAGAGCATTCATTTTTTTACAATATGGCAGCCTCTAAACACCGAAAAATTCGAGCAAGAAATCCTGCACGCTAACCTAATTTCCATATTTCCATTTCATTGGTTTAAGGTTTGAAAGTTGAAACTCAATATTGTGTGAAAGTTATAACAGAAAAGATAGACTAATCTTTATTTTATAATTCCACGGGGGCGATTTTTAATTTTGCAATCGCCCCTGTGAGCAACCATGGCGGGGGCGATTTGCCCACCACCCCAGTGTATTTTGAGCGTTACGTACGTGCGATACACATAGCTTAGCACAGCGGCCTAGCCTGTGTGTGTATTGACCTCAACTCGAACTTTCATTGTGCGAAAGATATTTACAGGGAAAAGCTGGAGTAGTGAATGTGAAAGAAGATTTCTATCAACCAGTTATTCAAGTCACAAGTGTTAAATTATAATATGTGCCAGTATGATGATGATAATATTGGTGATTACGATGATCATGGTGATCATGATGATCATGGTAATCATCAGGCATGGTAATCACTATAATTCTTAATTTGTTTCTTATTTATGTGCAAAAACTGGCCCATTATTATAAGTTGCTTAACTAGAGGCTTACATTTTCTTAATTCACTATTTACGCACATGCATGTAAACATTTAGACATATAATCAGGTATAAGTACAAAAGAGAATTATCCAAAATATCAAAATATTGGCATACAAATTATGAAGTAGGCAGCAGGCATACATACAAACACCAGCCCTTCGAACTGACGAAGTCGGAATGTATTGCAATGAATAATTTGTAATAGCTGCAACCAACTAGAATGGCTGCAAATCTCACTCTCCATCCCTCTTTTTGTTTTCTCTCCCCTATATTTCATTGGTATTTTAAGTACATAATAAGCATGGGACTTATTTGATGTCCGCATGATGGCGACTCTTTATAGTTTTGTTTAATTTCGCCTCCTTCCTACCAGTTGGCCGGTACATCAAATTTGTTTAAATTAAGATTTTATTTTGCGTTCTTACTTTGATTGTAAGAAGTAATTCAATGTTTATTATCGAATATTGAACTTTGAATCTTGAATCTCGACCCCCCCCCCCCCAGTCATGAAGCACTTCATACCCGAGAGAGGGTAGTGGTCGTGTTGGGAGAGAGATAGACACACGGACCATGGAAAGGGTCTGAATGAATTTTTATTTCATATGTGTTTGCGAAGCAGCAAACCATGAATGAACTAAATTAAATTGTTTTGCTTTAATTCCAACAGCCTATTTTGTAACATCGGATAAAGTAATTATACATATTAGTAGCTGTAAATAGCGTTAGAGGGACTTTAGAATAAGCTACGTTTGTAAACATCTAAAAGAAAAAAGAAGTAGTGTGAATTACCAAGTTTCAACTTTCACTTAACATTTCATCACTATTTATTTGGAAAACCAACTACACGATGTGCAAGACGATTGGAGCCATCACTCATCACATGGCCTTGGTCGATGATACATAGTGCAGACATAATTGTGTATTTATCAAAATGCTAATGTGTCTCCCCTTTGTTCAGCTCCGATCCCTCCTTGGCGGCCTGGCCCTTTCATGTTCGTGCACGCTCCCATCAAACATTTCTCTCTCTCTCTCTCCTGCGCTTGCTCTCTTTCGTGAAGTTCTCTGTCAGTCACATTCTCTCGAGGTCATTCACTCGGCCTATAAATGGCATTGTTTTTGTTTACTTTAACTCAGAGGGGGATTCGCAATTCATGAATGAACTGACCTACATTCTAATCTCTATTTATGTCTTGTTACTAAGCAACTACTGACTGCAGTCAATCAAAATGTTCAAATTCATTTGTGGCTGCATGTTTTCACATCGCGCAATAAAAGCTCACTGTGATTCAGATTAGCCAAATTAAGATATTGAACAATCATTTTTAACATTCGTAACATTGGATAACAAATTTCAACATAGTATACCATTGATAATTTTGATTATTTAGTGCAAGGGTAAATATGACAATAACCGGGAATATAATACAGGGATAAAAATTTATTAAATTACTTGTAATACTTATTACTTGTAAACCCATGCCCGCTGCAGGCACAAAGACTTCCGTGAGGAAGCAGACGGCCTGGGGTATTCAGTTGGTCGAGTGAAGCAATGCATGCTAACATTTTTGACGATCCGCCTAAGTAGAAGCCAACATTTCCCTTCCTAAAAAGTGTTTAATTAACTCCACTTTAACTTAGCCTCCATTAAAAACCTAAATATTTTAACTAAAACAGACTTTTAAGATGAAATTCTTTAGGAGAACATCATATTTTCAACTCAATATTTACACACATTACAAAATTGTTGACTATAGCTAATATATCATAAAGAAGTTTTAAGAGCTGGAGTCATATCTAGTTCATTCCCTTTGTACCATCTTCAATGCCGCCATGAGAAAATATGTCAGGCATGTGCTTAACTGGATCTTTCTTGCAGTTACTTAGACAAAAGATTACTCCCTAGCTGCAAACGGGCCATTTTCAAAGGGAAATATGTTTTTGTAATAATTATTTTTTGCTACCACTCGCCTGAAAATACGAGCAGTACACATTGCTTATCTTTACAGGAGGCAAGTGAAAGAGAGTGGAGCAAAATTTCCTGAAATATTAATCAAAATTACTCGACTGGGCATGTGTGGGCACTAATCTGACATATAACGTCAGAACTGTACTTAAATAAGGTTCATTTTATATTTGTATTATTAGTAATCAGAAAAGTGTCAAATTGCAGGATTGTAAAATTTTACTATTTTTCACAAACTAAAACTGCTATTATACAAATTTCTTAACACAATTAGGCTTGTGTAATCATATGTTATCATCTCTTTGATCTTTCCCTTTTTAGTTCAAATAAAAAGTGAAATATTAATCTTTCTTTGAGAAAAAAAATCACTACTCAATGTTTGCGGCATCGAACCTTGGATATCAAAGGTAACAGCACACCTGTAGATTCTATTGTGCGATCTTAGAAAATGGCAGCTGCTTGAAATAATTTGTTGCCAGTTGCAACTCCAGCTCTGAAGACTCCTTGAACTCATCTCCATTGTTATATGTGTACATGTATTTATCATGGCATGAAAAAAGTGTACAAACACACATACATACCTTTAAGGTCGACGCCTTTACATTCAGCGTAGAATAGAACTCCTCCTTGAAATCCTGTCCGCCTAGTTTCAATACAGTCAGGTTTGGCATGGAACACAAAGCTTCTACTAGGTGACCTGAAGAGGCTGACGTTGGACACCCAATGTTTACGAGCATGACAGTTTGGACCTACATGGTACAAACAGTGATTCATACAAGTACATTACAAGAGTACATGTAATTATTGAATGACTGTAAATATAACTGGGTGCTCCGATATACAGGTATGTGTAAGACTGTGCTCTGATGACAAATGCTCTGATAAATATATATGATTTTGATAAGTGCTACACATAGGTTTGAGGTCAGGTTTAGTGATACTGATAGGTATAGTTTTGGGTATTTTTTCAACTCAAGCTATATGAATTATGTACCATACACTGAACATGAAAGATTCTCTTTATAATGTTTATTTGTCTGCTAACAGTATTATATATTTTTGTATGAAACATTACACACATAAAACATTACACACATAAGAATCGTAACTCCTTAAACTCAACTCCACTGCTACATGTGTACATGAATTCATCATGGCACAGATATAGAGAACAAACACATAGAATACCTGTAAGGTTGATGCCTTTGCTTTCAGTGTAGAATAGAACTCCTCCTGGAAATACTTTCCACTTAGTGACAGTTCAGTCAGGTTTGGCATGGAACACAAAGCATCCACTAGGTGATGTGAAGAGGCTGATGTTGGACACCCAACACTTAATAGATGATTGAGAGTTTGGACCTAAATGTATATAAACAGTGATTCATACAAGTTCATTACCAGAGTACATGTTTTTCCCGAATGACTGCATACATATAACTGGGTGATATACATGTATGTGTATTTCTATGCTCAGGAGACAAATGCTCTGGGTTTATTTAGTGAAATGTATAAGATTTGATTAAAGGCTGCAAAAAGTTTGAGCTTAGGTTTATTGATAGGTATCCTTTTTTTTTTGGTGCAAGTAAAGAATTTGGTTAACTCAGGATAGTAACCACAGAAAATTGTTGACGGAGCATGTGTCAAAAACAGGACTGACAATTCAATTACAGCCACAGTACATTAAACTACTATATACTACATAGTGATGCATTCTAGGAATATCTCCTACCAGGTACCAACTTACTCCTCCTTGGTTGAGTGTGGGAAATGTAGATTAATGTCTTGCCAAAGAACATTAGTGCTACGTACGGCAGGGATTTAAACTTCATACCTCTTGGTCTAAAGTCCAGAGACTTATCCACTGGACAACATACACCTCTACATGAACCATGGTTGATGCCCATTATTTTAGAATGTATATCATTCATTATGATTTTGACATTGCCTTAAATCCTATATAATACATTCATGACTAAAAGTATGCATTATACATAAATATATATTATTTACTCGCGAAAGGGCCGCCTTTGGCAGTCTTTCGTGCGCTTTGTGTGAGCGATATAAGGTGTTGAAAGGACGACCTTGAGAGTTGACACAACTCTTGTACTATATATGCTTATATAGCGCCTAACACTTTCTTTATCAGAAGTCTCTATTAAAGCGCTCTACAATAATGCAGCATAATTACCCTGCATGGCTTTAGCTTTTCAAGGAAGAAATTCCTACCCGGTCCCCATTTACTTCACCTGGTTGGAGTGAAGCACAATATGGATAATTTTCTTCAGGTATAAATATATCAGGTATTTGTTTTGCATTTTTGTGTTTTTTATAATTGAAATTTGCTTAAAAGAAAAATTATTGAAGTGAGCCAATCTGTTTAAAAATGGTAACACTACATTTACACATACATGTAAACATAACACAAAAAGTAACTACTAACTACCCCCTAAAGAACTGCTCATAATTTCATGACCCTTAAAAAGTATCACGATGTCATCTTACCACAATATTGGTACACTTGTTATGTACATTTTGTGTGAAAATCAGAGATATTCATCACTGTGTGGCTGAAAGTAACAAGACATTGTGCGTGCCTGTACATTGAGGCCCGAATTCACAAAGGAGGTTTGTCGACAAATCCTGGCTTTCGTACGTCATATGACGCGTTTTTACAAACCTGGTTTGTAAAAAATGCGTCAAAACGCGTCATATGACTCACGAAAACCAAGGTTTGTCGACAAACCTCCTTTGTGAATTCGGGCCTGAGTATTTACATTTAAAGTTGGGTGTTTAGGGCTGGTGCAAGTGTTTAATAAACACTAACACCAGCCCTAACACCGAAATGGAAATCAGCTGGTGTTAAGGCCTTGACTTATGAATATTGTCAACTTCCGGTAGCTAGTGTTATCGATTTTGCATAATTGTCGTCTGCTGAACCGACCTTTGTGGCTGGTGCTAATATTTTACGTACAAATTTCCTATTCACTAACACTAGCCCCTAGGAATTAACTAAATGTTAATTCCAGTTGGGTGTTAGTGTGGTACCCGCACAGCAGGCAACGCACGAACGACACTAATTTAATGCCTGACGAAGAAATACAAATATGTGACACAGGTCCTTTACTTAAGACCAGAGAAATATGTGTAAATTTATTCTGTGCTTTTCATGATATATTTAGTTTTGAAGAACTATTTTTGGGGCTGTTTGTAAATCATTGGTCAAATGGATTATTTGCAATTGTAAAACAGTGCATTTTGAAAAAAATTAATACTCAGTAAACTGCAATGATAATATTACTTTTGCAAATTTTGAAATATGAAGAAAAAATTCTTTAATGTGTGCTTACTCAACCATGGATTAATGGTAACCTCTTATTTTTACAAATTGTTTTCCTATAACGACCATAGAAATATTTTTGCAAGACGAAATCTTGAACGATTCTAGGTTATAAAATTATGAGCAATTGTTTAGGGGCGTATTTACTCTTTGTTCGGTTTTTATGGACAATCAACCCTCAAATAAATTTATATTCCAAGGGGGCCCTTTCTCAATTTTACCAAAAAGAGCGCTCTTTAAGATTTCTCATTCAAGATTCAAGATTCAAGATTCTATTGTCCATAATATAATACAGAAATTTGTTTTCCATTGGTGTAACATGTAATATATGAAACATAAGACAAAAACATGGTGTCGTGTGCTGAAAGCCAGAAGGGCGTCAAGACTCTATAAAGAAAAAGTATATGGGCAGGTACGGCCCTCCGGCTTTCAGCACAAAACATGACAAGACAGTTATATGACTTGTACATAGCAAGAATTTTAAATACAATTCTGAATCACATCATGAACAAATTCAGGTATGAATATAAGTGTAAATATGAAAGTAGAATAGGAGCAGCATCACAATCGAAATACGAGCAGAAAGAGAAAGGAAAAGAGAGCTCAAGCTCGAGGGACTGATAAAAGAGAGAAATATAGGGAGAGTTGGTAAGGGTCAAAAGGGAAAGGGTAGAGATAGAGAAGGAGAGATGGCATAATTTCCAATCAGATTATAATGCATGACAGAAAATACATCGCCATATTAATGAAGAAAAAAATCAGCAGCAGAGCTAAACAACGGATGTTTTTGACCCACAAAGGTGATAAGGTGGAAACTTTCCAACCTAATCCCTACAAATTTATTTTATTGGGTGGGTAACTTAGAAAAAGTTAACAAATAATCATAATCGCTATTATCGCTATTATTTTGCTTAAAGCTGAGAACTTTGTGTTATTTGTGCATTATATAGATGTGCATGGAATTTGGAATAAAAGAATATCTGTATCCAGCTCTATAGGTAATTGGTACACGCAGGTGGATTCCTGAGCTGTTAAAAGTAAAACAAGAAAATAGTGGATGTGATGGGTCTTTCATAATAGAAGATATTTTAGTCAATAAACGATCTTCAAACAAAACTGATAGGGTTTGTAATTCAATGCCGATAAGACGTTAAGCAATTTTCATGATGATAGGGGCTACTTTTTGTAATGTAAATTGGTTTCTTAATTTTAGCCTGTACCTTAAAGACAGCATTCATAGAATCTTACATTTCAGTTAATGATTCCATCCACTTTACTCAAATGGTCATATTGAGCTTCTTACTATTAGATTCATGACGTGTGTAGATATATGTCATGTATAGTCACTATCTTACGATTTTATCATTTTGAGCTCTGTCAAAAAAATGTCTCAATAATAATTATGGCATAACTTTGTAAAACGATGAATTTGTGGATAGACATATTTATTGGTATTCGACTAACTGTTCATGTAATCTTGAAACCATGATTAAATTAAAAAGGAAGACTAATAGAACAAATTAAATTGTTTTATAAGCCTTTCATTTTAAACTGTTGTCCTTTTTGTTGAACTGTTTCTCATCATTAATCATGGTACTTCATTTTTCACGCACATTCAGCACCGAAGTAATACAAAACTGCCAAATTTGCAAAACAGTAGAATCTGCTTAAAGGTATTACAAAGTGTTGGTAAAAATATTTAACTCATCTGAAACTCTTTGATGTTATAACAAGATGCTATAGGAATATCTTTAACCAATCTCCACCGCTGAAATACTTTTTTTTTTTTTTGTGAATTAAACAGTAATTAATAAATCAATTATTAGTTCTAAGCTGCCTGTATTTAAACCGGCTCATGCTGTTGTATACTAGCGCCATCTACTGTTGTAAATGGTTCATGGTATAATCGATATTGAAACTGTGTTACATTCGCCCCGCCCGGCGCAAGCCGCATGGACAAAAGACAACAGCAATTTCGACACCGCGCTGACACCGCTCCACACCGGGAAGGCGACTGTATTCGCATGGCTTCGGCCATGGTCTCTTTTATAGCTCCATGGTACCAGCATCTGTGTGCGTTTGTGTGAGAGCAAGTACCGTTCAGGATTGTATCGCACAAATCAAGGGAGTTATAATCTCCTTGCAGAGTGAGTTTGACGTACCCGTAAACCCTCCTCCGCAACCGTCTCAATCTAGTCTCAGCTTCGACTGATCAGTCTTTTTGATATACATTTATAACAAACAATTTCAAGTAGGCCTACGGGATACAAGTCATGAAGTCTTATCATTTTTTCCAATTATTATGTCCGTGAAATGCATTCAGAAAAGAATATCAGAAAGAAAGCAATTTGAAAATGAATGACCACATAATCGTTCAGATAAACATGAAAGAAATACAATAAATATGTCTATCCAGATACCGCTCTCTCTCTCTCTCTTTCCTACAGAAGTTCGTTGTAATGTTCATCATACCCTTGGAAGTTTCGAAAATGATCATTTTCGCCAAAATATAGACCCAGGCTCTCTCTGTCACTCTCTCTCTCTCTCTCTCTCTCTTGTGGTCCTATATTACGCGAATGAGAACTTCTATCATTTTTATGATTATTATTATCCTTGTCATAAAATCCAACAAAAAACTACTGTCCTATCACGTGAATGAGAACTTCTATCTTCTTTGTGATTATTATTATCTTTGTCATAATTATATTACCCTCATTTACATAACCCCGACAAAAGAAATAAGGTCCTATCACACGAATGAGAACTTCTATCGTCTTTGTGATTATTATTATGCTTGTCATAAACTCCACCCAAAAACTAATGTCCTATCACGTGAATGAGAACTTCTCTCGCTTTTGTGATAATTATTATCTTTGTCATAATTATATTACCCTCATTTACATAACCCTGACAAAAGAAATATGGTCCTATCACGCGAATGAGGACTTCTATCGTCTTTGTGATTACTATTATTCTTGTCATATATTTATATCACCCTCATTTACATAACCCTGACAAAAGAAATATGGTCTTTTCACACGAATGAGAACTTCTATCGTATTTGTGATTATTACTATTCTTGTCATAAACTCCAACCAAAAACTACTGTCCTATCACGTGAATGAGAAGTTCTCTCGCATTTGTGATAATTATTATCTTTGTCATATATTTATATCACCCTCATTTACATAACCCCGAGAAAAAAGAAATATGGTCCTATCACGCGAAAGAGGACTTCTATCGTCTTTGTGATTATTATTATGGTTGTCATATATTCATATCACCCTCATTTACATAACCCCGACAAAAGAAATATGGTCCTATATCACGCGATTGAGAACTTCTATCGTCTTTGTGATCTATTCTTGTCATAAACTCCAACCAAAAACTACTGTCCTATCACGTGAATGTGAACTTCTCTCGTTTTTATGATAATGATTATTTTTGTCATATATTTATATCACCCACATTTACATAACCCTGACAAAAGAAATATGGTCCTATCACGCGAATGAGAACTTCTATCGTCTTTGTGATTATTATTATTCTTGTCATAAACTCCAACCAAAAACTACTGTCCTATCACGTGAATGAGAAGTTCTCTCGCATTTGTGATAATTATTATTTTTGTCATATATTTATATCACCCTCATTTACATAACCCCGAGAAAAAAGAAATATGGTCCTATCACGCGAAAGAGGACTTCTATCGTCTTTGTGATAATGATTATTTTTGTTATATATTTATATCAGCCTCATTTACATAACCCCGACAAAAGAAATATGGTCCTATCACGCGAATGAGAGTTTCTATCGTATTTGTGATTATTATTATTCTTGTCATAAACTCCACCCAAAAACTACTGTCCTATCACGTGATTAAGAAGTTCTATCGCATTTGTGATAATTATTATCTTTGTCATATATTTATATCACCCTCATTTGAATAACCCCGACAAAAGAAATATGGTCCTATCACGCGAATGAGAACTTCTATCATCTTTGTGATTATTATTATCCTTGTCATAAACTCCAACCAAAAACTACTGCTTTTTCACGTGAATGAGAGTTTCTATCGTATTTGTGCTTATTATTATTCTTGTCATAAACTCCACCCAAAAACTACACTGTAAAAAAATAATAGTCGAAATAACTCAATAAAATTGAGGAAAAGAATTGCCTTATTTTTATTAAGTAAATATTACCTAAGGCATCTTAAGTAGAATTTACTTATTTTGCTGAATAAATTTTTACTCAGTTAAATCGAGTTACATTAACGTAAATAATTTAAGTATTGTAATCATTTTAGATAATTAAAAAAAAGCTATGATAGGATTACATATTGCACGATTTGGTACCCATCTAATCTAACAAGTAACATCTACTAATCATTCACTACTTCTATTTAAGATTAATCACTAATCACTAACACTACTTCTATTTAAGATTAAGATTCGACACATATTGAAAGGCTCCAAATTTTATATATACTTGATCGTAGCATCTTAAAAGGAAAATTGGTTGACAATTTCCTGAATTATCAAGTTTTTATTTGTTTTGAACTGGGTAACAATTAAAAATTGTCTTGTCTTTGCTTAGCCATGTTAAATGAATTAGTAAATGTTTTAAAGTCCGTAAATTTTCATTCAACCACAAAAAAGAATTGTTTTATTTAAAAAAGAGTTTAATTTGGTCTTAATGAATATTCATAAATTATGTAAATATTTCTATTACGCACTGCATCGGTCCTTACTTTAAAAAGATAAGAATAATCAACATAAATTGTTTGAGTAATACGTATAATTTCTGATTTTGAGTTAAAATTACTAAATTAATACAAGCTGAAATTACTTAAAGTTCTTATGTATTTGATTTTACTTAAATATTCCACGTATGTTAAATTTAGTGCGTAAGTGGCAAAACTAATGTTTTTAAAGTAAATTCTACATGGAAGGAATACGTCAAAATTACCAATGAACAAATTATTTTTTACAGTGTACTGTCCTATCACGTGAATAAGAAGTTCTCTCGCATTTGTGATAATTATTATCTTTGTAATATATTTATATCACCCTCATTTACATAACCCCGACAAAAGAAATATGGTCCTATCACGCAAATGAGAACTCTTATCGTCTTTGTGATTATTATTATTCTTGTCATAAACTCCAACCAAAAACTATACTGTCCTATCACGTGAATGAGAACTTCTCTCGTTATTGTGATTATTATTATCTTTGTGATATATTTATATCATCCTCATCTACTCTCTAAAAAAAATCGAGTGATCACGGACGTCACTCCTCTGGAGAGTGAAAATGTAGTGAAAATAGAGTGAACATTCACTCTTTTCTTCTTAGAGAGCACTCTAAAATCAATCGATTTTCACTCCTGAACAAGTGATCACGGACGTCACTCCCAAGAAAGTGAAAATAGAGTGAAAATTCACTCTCTTTTTTAAAGAGAGATACATAACCCTAAACAAAAATAATATTGTCCTATATCACGCGAATGAGAACTTCTAGAGAGAGAAAGTTGGAGCGAAAGAAAGTGGAAGGGGTGATATCATGGACCTACTATGGTGATAGTAAGTGAGAGAGATGTGTGTATGATAAAGAAAGAGAGACAGTCATCAGACAGACGGTCACAGACTGACAGAGAGACAGACTAACAAGTGATATGGATATAGAAATATGATACAGAAGGGGATGAACGAGGTGATGCGATGAGAGGGAGAGAGAGAGACAGATATATATACAATATACATCAAAAGAGAAATAAATAGAGAAAGGGTAGAATGGTATGGGGTAGAGAAATAAGGAGGGAAAGAAAATGGGAGAAATAAAGATAGCGAGAGAGAAGAGAGAGATAAAGAGAAAGGAAAGAAGGGATAGAGAGGGATACAAAAGAGAGAGAGAGGGGGAGATGAGAGGGATATAGAAGCGACAGAGAGAGAGAGAGAGATAGAGAGAGTGAGAGAGAGAATATCAAGTGAGAGTGTTATAACATGACCTAGTCAATGCAATGTTACATGCACCTACTACAGTAGAAGGTGCATGGTCATGAGGCAAATGATATAATTCAATTATACGGAGAGAGATTAGCCCATAACATGTGTAGCAATTACTGACCTCTATGACCTCTACCAGAGGTCATTTGGCAGAATAAACAGCTTACCCGTAAAGTTACTAAGGGATGATCTCAAAATAAGAATGTGCAGTATACACATGATCGAATGTTCGGGAAAACGTCTAGATTCTAGTCAACCTTGTTATTGATTAATCCTCGTTTGTAAGATTAAACGTATCTTCTTTACTTTTAATAAAGAAATGCAAAATAAATAATGTTACGTTCTGTCTATAAATGATTTTGGGGAGTATTTTGAGATTATCCCTAAAAAAAATGTGCTCGGAAATTCTTCAGGCCAATCCGGCCCAACGCACATAGACTAATAATACACGTAGGCCTACACACGTAACATGTACTATACGCAGGCCTAATACACATGCACAGGGATCAATGCCAGATCATTGCAGTTCATCACAACCACTTGACTTGACCAAAATACAGGCAATATGTGCGTTCGTTCACAGAGCTGGCGAACAACAATATTATCAAAGTCGAGCAATAACAAATGCATTTCAAAGTTGAAAACACAGAAACGATTAAGAGAGGGAAATGGAAAAATGAGTTGAAGAGAACACAGAATGTTCCGGCCCGCGCAGAAAAAAAGATTAACGTTGTACGTAAGTACAGTAAAGATGGCGGCGGTCCGATCGATTATAAATTTATATATTGCGATTACAGTGTACAGACAAGTGTTTTTTTTCTTCAAATTTAGGAGACAGTATAAAAATCTTATACTAAGGCAACTCGACTTTAAAATAATTATCTTCATGATTATATATATTGTTTAAGTCTGGTAATATGATTTGGTGACAAAACATGTTAATTATTACACTTTGACAATAGTGCTATATATGTGTTATGCTCTCAGATGGCATGTAAATTTTCGAACTGAGAGGGAGCTATACCAAATTTACCGGGAGTACCGGTAACAAAAATTATTTTTTTAAATTTTAATTACTCCAAATCAAAAGCTTTTTAGAGCCCAATTTGTTTAGAGTTGGGTGTTCTAACACTATGTTTCACAATAGTAGTGCAAATTTTAAATTTTATGATCCAGTCCTGATAAAATATTCCCAAAACTTTGTATTACCTTTAATAAAGAAGTTAAGAGGACACTGACAAACTGAGGTGACCTAAGCTTATCCTGTCCCAGCAATTCAAAATATCTTTTTAATTTCACTAATTTTCACAACTGGGAATTTTAAAAACTGCAATTTTCACATGATCAGACAAACAGAAACAAAAAAGAAGATTAACCAAATACATAGATACAGCGCAAACAATCACAGCTTTCGTGTTCGCTTTCAACGTAGATGAAGGCACCAGCAAATGCAACAGTACGATGAATTTTGCTTATTTCACTTAGAACATTGCTGAGACGAAATCCCATAGACCGGTACAGACATTTTCTCTCGCTGAACTGTTCTTTTATACATGCTGAAGGTATCGCTAATTTTATATTTCATTATAATTCCAACCTTGTGAATTTGTTTTGAACTTAAAAATACAAAAATGACATACAAAATTATTTGTATCTATGTGTACTAGTCTTTAGAGTACTTCAGTGACCTTTATATTGAAATTGCATAAGTAGTAACACAACACTCCCCCTTCCCCCACATATATGCTTACATACATATCTCAAGTGAGTCTTCATCAACAACCCCTCAAGCTATATGAATTCTGTATAAACATACACTGAACAATAACATGAAAGACTCTCTTGATAATAATCTCCTTTTTTTTGCTAAGTATATTATATATTTTAGTATAAAACATTAGACATATTGAACACATATTGACTGTTGCTAAAACACCATAACTTCTGAAAACAAAACTCATCTGCACTGCAACATGGAAAGGATATAAAGTAAAAACAAGCATACATACCTGAAAGGTTGATGCCTTGACATTTAGTGTAGAATAGAACTTCTCCTGGGAATTATATACACTTAGTGCCAGGTCAGTCATGTTTGAAATGCTACAAAAAGCATCTATTTGGTAATGTGAAGAGGCTAACGTTGGACACCCAACACCTTCAAGGTTGACAGTTTGGGCCTACATGCATACAAACAGTGATTCATATAAGTACATTACCAGAGTAGTAAATTGGTACCGTCTAATATACATGTATGTGTAGGGCAATGCTCAGGTGATAAATGCTCTGGGCTTTATTTAGATGTCATGTTTTTGCTTGCTCTCAAAATAAGAAATACATTTTCCCATAGGTGTATAAATGGCCCTTGATGAGTTTCAGAGTGGTGTAAAAGTAATATTGTGTGATGAATTTACAATTGGGTGATGCAAAACCTTTCATTTCTGACAATTGTGCAATAACTAAAGCAAAGGTTCAAAAACATTCCTTGCTCATACTTCAGTTATCTGTTTTACTGAAACAATGTCACTGCGTAAATAGAACCCAACACTCCCTTTCCCAAAAATTGTTTAATTAAACAACTCCACTTAATACATATTAGCCTCCATCAAAAAACATAATACACCATTAAGGTGAATGTCATTTTGAGAACATCATAATTTAAACTCAATGTTTACACATATTAAACAAGTCAACGCAAAGCGTAGTATCCCCTCGCAGGGTACAAATGGCCTATATACGTCAGAACAAGTTACCTCCATTGGACTATACTATTATATTACTAGGCAAGAAAGTTAACCACGTTTTCACATATATAATTAGGTGTTTTTGCACATTTAATGAGCTATGACCTTTCATCTTTGACCTACATACTCAGAAATCGAACTTAGGCTGTACATGTATTTTGATACCATGTACCTTCATATTAAATTTCATTAAAATTTGTCAAACATTACTCAAATTATCGAATGACACCAGATTCCCATATTTAATGAGTTATGACCTTTGACCTACATACTCCTAAATTGAACTTAGGCTGTGTTTTGATACCATGAACCTTCATAACAAATTTCATTAAAATCTGTCAAACAATACTAAAGTTATGGATCGGAAACCAGATTCGCATATTTAATGAGCTATGACCTTTGACCTACATACTCGGAAATTGAACTTAGGCTGTGTTTTGATACCATGTACCTTCATATCAAATTTCATTAAAATTCATCAAACATTACTCAAGTTATCGAATGGAAACCAGATTCGCATATTTAATGAGCTATGACCTTAGACCTACATACTCCGAAATTGAACTTAGGCTGTGTTTTGATACGATGAACCTTCATATCAAATTTCATTAAAATCTGTTAAACAATACTAAAGTTATGGATCAGAAACCAGATTCGCATATTAATTGAGCCATGACCTTTGACATACATACTCGGAAATTGAACTTAGGCTGTGTTTTGATACCATGTACCTTCATATTGAATTTCATTAAAATCTGTCAAACATTACTAAAGTTATCGATCGGAAACCAGATGTTTTTTTTGCATATATGACCTATGACCTTTGACCTACATACTCAAAAATCAAACATAGCCTGTATTTTGATATCATGTACCTTCATATCAAATTTCATTAAAATCCGTCAAACATTACTGAAGTATTATCGATCGGAAACCAAATTTGTTACGGACGGACGGTCGCACGGAAGGAAGGACGGCAGCATTACTATATCCCCTCTGACTTCGTCGGCGAGGGGAAAATAATTGTTGACCGAGCTAATATATCGAGGATAGTTAAACTCATCTCCATTATTATATGTGTACATGTATTCATCATGGCATGGACATCGTGTACAACACACATACATACCTGTAGGGTCGAAGCCTTTGCATTCAGTGCAGAATAGAATTCCTCCTGGAAATCCTGTCCTCCTAGTTTCAGTACAGTCAGGTTTGGCATGAAACACAAAGCATCTACTAGGTGATGTACAGAGGCTGATGTTGGACACTTATTGTCTACGAGCATGACAGTTTGGACCTACATGTATACAAACAGTGATTCATACAATTACATTACCAGAGTCATGTTTTTATTGAATGATTGCATATATAACTTGGTCCTCCGATATACATGTATATCTATGCTCAAGTGACTACCCAATTTGCCTACGTTAAGGCCGCAGTATTTTTAGAAGAAAAAATATCAAACCGTCTGCCCGACTGCGGCCTTTGCGCAACAACTTAAAATAAAGCGGTCAAAACAGCACATCCATTTGTACATATGGGACTACAATGACTGTACAATGGTACAGGAGATTTCTAGAATACTTTCCACACATGTTGCATTGTTGACATGAAGACGAAAATAAACTGCATAACTTATTTTTCTAACAAAATCTGCCGGTAGATCTAGATCTAAGTCCCTACCATTGCATCGCCAAAAAGTAAAAGAAGAGACCGGTCCGTTACGGAGCTGCCGCGCATGCAACGCAACTGCAAATTCAGCCAAAGTGGCAATTTTGTATTATACTGCACATCGTGGTAGGCGTTCATGTAGGATAACAAATCTGCCTGCGATACAGTACTAGCTTTAAAATTGATGAAGATCTGCTAAATTACGATCATTTTTTAGGTTAGCTTCCTGTACATTAATAAGAATATTGTTGAATTTGGTATCAGCTTGTAGAAAAAATGATGTTCTATGAGAAAATTATGATTTTTTTTTTTTTCCTTTTTCCTTTACGAAATGTCAAAGTTGGGGGTGCGGCCTATGCGGCGCTGCTGCCTTATCGCCGACAAATATGGTATTGCTCTGAGCTTTCTCTACTCAAATTTATACGATTTGGATAAGGACTGCAAATAGGTTTGAGCTTAGGTTTGATAGTGATAGGTATACTTTTTGGTGCAGGGATAAAGTTAAGAATTTTAATGCAGTATAGTAGGCACAGAAAAATTGCTGACAAATGTGTCAAACGACATGAAAACCAACAATTACAGCCATATGGAATTTAATTACTACATACTACATACTGATTTATCAATTCTCATTCATATTAAGTTGTTAAAACATAATCCAAGTCTACTGACCTCAAATGACCTTTGACCTTGCCATTGTGGCCTAAAATTTGTGTCATATGATTTGTGATACTTGATAACCCTCGGGTAAAAGTTTCATGGAATTTAAACAAACACTTTTGAAATTATGCTAAAAATTTAAAATCTTGATGTTGATGCCTCAAAAAAGTCTAAGGTCGCAGACCTAAATGATGATTTCCTTAATGAGTTGTGAAACTTGATAACCCCTGTGTTCAAGTTTCATGGAATAGGAATGTATACTTTCAAACTTATGATAAAAATTCAAAATATTAGCCTTTGGTTAAGTTTTGATGTTGATGCCACAACATAGTCTAAGACTGTTAACCCTTACTGTACGGGGTGGGGGGGGGGGGATTGCATCGCAACCGCTTGGAATTATGAATTGTTGCTTCATTACTTTTTTCCAAGTCTTACACACATTTTGATACCATTTTCGTCAAAATCAGATATACCTGTAAGGTGTTACATAACAATTAGTATGCGCATGTCATCAAAAAATGCTATAATTGCATATATTCATGTACAAGCAAAAATGTGAATACAGGTTTAGATGTATTTCTTCCTAAGTAGGAGATATGAATTGATATTAAATTGCTTTTATTGGTTTCTCAAAGTAACTTGATGTATTCTAGAACAAAAGAATACATTAGAAATAAATCAATAGGTATAATAAGAAATAAAAAACAATAATATACATAAGAAAATAAAATGACGAATTTTGAAAAAGTCTAAGGTCGCAGACCTAAATGATGATTTCCTTAATGAGTTGTGAAACTTGATAACCCCTGTGTTCAAGTTTCATGGAATAGGAATGTATACTTTCAAACTTATGATAAAAATTCAAAATATTAGCCTTTGGTTAAGTTTTGATGTTGATGCCACAACATAGTCTAAGACTGTTAACCCTTACTGTACGGGGTGGGGGGGGGGGGGATTGCATCGCAACCGCTTGGAATTATGAATTGTCGCTTCATTACTTTTTTCCAAGTCTTACACACATTTTGATACCATTTTCGTCAAAATCAGATATACCTGTAAGGTGTTACATAACAATTAGTATGCGCATGTCATCAAAAAATGCTATAATTGCATATATTCATGTACAAGCAAAAATGTGAATACAGGTTTAGATGTATTTCTTCCTAAGTAGGAGATATGAATTGATATTAAATTGCTTTTATTGGTTTCTCAAAGTAACTTGATGTATTCTAGAACAAAAGAATACATTAGAAATAAATCAATAGGTATAATAAGAAATAAAAAACAATAATATACATAAGAAAATAAAGTGACGAATTTTGAATGTGTAATTTGCGTACCATATTCATAATTTATGCAAATTAACCTATGCATTTTCAAGTATCATAAAAATAATGAAACCTCATGAATTTGAGATGAAGGAAACATTTATTCAAAACATTTTCAAGATTCTTCACAAGTCTACAGACAAATATGTAGAGTTTGTTGTAAATGCATAAAATTAGCATTTTGCATAATTAATTAGGCTATAACGACCAAAGTTTGCATATTAGGAAAAAAACTAATTATACCATCTTGTTCCTTACGTAAATAGGCCTCCCAGCCCCCCCCCCCCCCCCCCCCAAGTCAGTGAGGTGCTCAAAATAGCCCAGAACAGTAAGAGTTAACCTAAAATAACTTATGACCTTGACTTTGTGACCCGATTGTCTACTCACATGATCAGGGATACTTGATAATCCTTTAGTCCAAGTTTCATTGATTCCAGATACATAGGAACAATACGCGTCAAAGTAACCTTGTGCATCAACCTCATGTAAGGACAAATGTTGCATCGTGTACAAACACACATACATACCTGTAAGGTTGAGGCCTTTGCATTCAGTGTAGAATAAAACTCCTCTTGAAAATCTTTTCCACTTAGTGTCAGTTCAGTCAGGTTTGGCATGGAACACAAAGCATCTACTAGGTGATGTGAAGAGACTGATGTTGGACACCAAACATTATGAAGCACGAGAGTTTTGACCTACATGTATACAAACAGTGATTCATACAAGTACATTAAACCAAAGTACATGTTTTTATTTAATGACTGCAAATATATCTGGGAGCTCCAATATACATGTATGTGTTTGGCTATGCTCATGTGACAATTGCTGTGAGCTTTCTTTAATCATAATATATAGGGTGAAGATAAGGGCTGCAAGTAGGTTTCAGGTAAGGCTTAGTGTTAGGTATAGTTTTTGGTGCAGGATATAGTAAGCACAGAAAAAATGTTGACGGAGCGTGTGTCAAAAAATAGGAGAGCTGACAATTACAGCCAAAGTGCATTAAATTACTACATACTACATAGTAAATTCAAGGAATATATCCTACCAGATACCATTTACTACACCCAACACTTAATAGAAGATTGAGAGTTTCGACCTACATGTATACCAAAAATATTTCATAAAAGTACATTATCAGAATACTTTTTTTGTTGAATGACTGCAAATATAACTTGGTGCTCAGATATGTGTATAGCTATCTTCAGGTGACAAAATACTCTGGGCCTTCTTTAGTCAAATATATAGGATTTGGATAAGGGCGGCAAATAGGTTTGGGCTTCGGTTTAGTGATAAGTAGACTTTGTGGTGCAGGGTATAGTAAGCACAGACAACTTGCTGACACAGGATGTGTCAAACAACAGGATGACCAGCAATTACAGCCATAGTGCATTAAATTACTACATACTACATAGTGAATTCAAGGAATATATCCTACCAGATACCACTTACTTCACCTAGGTCGAATGTGGCAAATGTAGATTCATGTCTTGCCAAAGAACATTAGTGCTATGTGCGGCAGGGATTCAAACCCCATGGTTCACTGTTCTGAGACTTATCCACTGGACCACAAAAACCTCTTCATGAACTATGGTTAATACCCATTATTGTAGAATGTATACTATTTATATCATTGATTTTAATAAACAAAGCAGTATTTGTGTTAGGAGAATTAAATAAAAGAAGAAGGAACTATCGCTTTGACGATTATTTAAACAATTTTTTGACATTGCCTAAATGATATGTAATACATTCATGACTAAAAGTATGCATTATACATGAAGATGTATTTAGAGTACATGGAGCTGTGCCTAAAATGAAGACTCTGTGATTTAGATCTCCATTCTTGTTAAGTGAGTATTGAATCTGAATTAAACTTAAATACTGCTTCCAGACTCAGGATTACATCCTTATCTTGTCATTCTGCTAATGTTTCTGATTTGTGTTTGTCTCGTTTAATTGTTTGTTTTTTATTGTCTGTCATGTTTTTTTGATTCCGTAATTTATTTTTAATGAAGTTATAAATGTATAAAGTTTAATTATTATTGTGCAAACCTATACCTAACAATAATTGCTTTCAAGTAGGTTCATTTTTTTCTCCATTTCCTGTAACCAAATCATTTTGCATTACAATTACCAAATACAACGTCAAAGATATTTCAATGCTCATTTCTGTTATATCATTACGTTTATTATTGTCTGTCATTGTTTATATTAAGTGAAAATATTTTTGTTTAAATAGATTAGCTCTGTATAGAGCTACTACTATTACATAGTGTAATTCCAACCTTATGAATCGCTCTGGACTTGAAAATATAAAAATTACAAACAAAACATTTTGTATCTACTAGTATAGAGTACTTCAGTTAACTTCTTCTACTTAAATGGCATTACTGCATAAGTAGTTAACCCAACACTCCCCTCCCCCTGAAAATGCTTACTCAAACACATCCACCTAGCCTCCTTCAACAAATCAAAATACCTTTCTGAGGCGACCCTTTAAAAGTAATTTTTTATGCAGAATATCATATTTTCAACTCAAGCTATACGAGTTCTGTATCACAGACTGAACATGAAAGACCCTCTTCATAATGTTTCTTTGTCTGCTACGACTACTATACATTTTCATACAAAACTTTAGACAACTTAAAAAGATATTGACTATTCTTAAAATATTGACTTTTGCTAGAACATTATAATTCCCTTAACTCATTTCCACCGCTACATGTGTGCATGAATTGATCATGGCACAGATATAGAGTACAACAAATATACATACATGTAAGGCTGGTGCCGTTGCTTTCAGTGTAGAATAGAATTCCTCCTGGAAAACCTTTCCACTTAGTGACAGTTCAGTCAGGTTTGGCATGGAACACAAAGCATCTAGTAGGTGATGTGAAGAGGCTGATGTTGGACACCAAACATCATGAAGCGTGAGAGTTTGGACCTACATGTATACAAACAGTGATTCATAAAAAGTACATTACCAGAGTACATGTTTTTATTGAATGACCTCAAACATAACTGGGTACTTAAATAAACATGTTTGTATATGGCTATGCTCACATAACAAATGCTCTGAGCTTTCTTTAGTCAAATACCGGTACTGTATTTGCACATGTTTAGGCCACAGCGCCGTATAGGCCGCAACCCTGATTTTGACACTTAGTAGACAAAATATCTATAAAATTAAAAAACGGAAGGAAAACAAAAACAAGGGTAAAGATGCAACGCTACAAGACCTAACAAAGTCATCATTTCCTCACAGAAAACATTTTTTTCTACAAACTGATACCAAATTCATAAATATTCTCATAAATTTGAAAGAAAAAGTTAGTTTAAAGTTGCATTTACCTCAAAAATGATTGTAATTTAGCAAACGTTTGTCGATTTTTCAGCTAGTACTGTTTTGCAGGCAGTTTAGGTATCCGATATATACCCTACCTACCACAATGCAATGCAAAATTGCCTGAAATGGATACCAAGAAAAAAGACTTTGTGCAACAGACAGCGGATGTGCAGTTGCGTTGCGGGGTAGCTCAGTTGCTGTCCCTACCTTACCAATGCTTTGATATTTGATCTAATTCTACCGGTAGTTTTTGTTTTAATACAAGTTATAAAGTTTATGCACGAGATTGACAAAACTTCATGTCAACAATGCATGTCAGTAAGATGTATCGAGTAATTCTAGAAATGTGTTGTACTTCTGTACATTAACTGGTGTAGTCGTTGAAGTCCCATATGTATGCATATGTGCTGTTTTGACCGCTGATTCAGGGTTTGAGGTGACCAAAATTGTACTGTTGTTGCGCCTATGCCACACCAAGGCTTTTTGATATTTTCTCTTCCGAAACACTACTAGCTTTACGCCGGCATATATGGTATATGGATTTGGATGAGAGCTGCAAAAAGGTTTGAGCTTAAGTTTAGTTATAGGAATACTTTTGGTGCAGGGATAAAGTTAGGAATTTTAATGCAGGATATAGTCAGCCTAGAAAAATTGGTGGTGGGGCGTGTGTAAAACGACAGGAGAACGGACAATTATAGCCATAGTGCATTAAATTACTACATACTACAAAGTGAATTCAAGGAATATATCCTACCAGATACCACTTACTTCACCTAGGTTGTGTGTGGCAAATGTAGATTCATGTCTTGCCAAAGAACATTAGTGCTACGTGCAGCAGGTATTCAAACCCCATGACCCATGGTTCACTGTTCTGAGATTTATCCAATCATGGACCACAAAAACCTCTTAATGAACTATGGTTGATACCCATTATTTTGGCATGTATACTATTTATATCATTGATTTTAATAAATAAAACTGTATCTGTGTTTGGAGAATTAATAAACAAAAAAGGAACTATCGCTTTGACGATTATTTAAACACATTTTTGACAGTGCCTAAATGTAATGTAATACATTCATGACTAAAAGTATGCAATATACATGAATGTGTATGTAGAGTGAGTACATGAAGCTGTGCTTAAAATAAATATACTGTGATCTAGATCTCCATTTTTGTTTAGTGAGTATTGAATCTGAAGTATACTTAAATACTGCTTCCAAACTCAGGATGACATAATTCAAACCTTAGGAGTTGCTCTGAACTTACACAAAATGAAAATTACAAAGAAAAATATTTGTAACTGCTAGTCTTTAGAATACTTTAACTATTCCTACTGAAATGGCATAACTACATAAGTAACAACCCAACACAATACCCTTCCCCCCCCCCCCCAAATGCTTACTCTAACACATCCAGTTAGTCTCCGTCAAAAAAAGAAAAATTCTGAGGCGACCCTTTAAAAGTGAAGTGTTTTTGCAGAACATCATATTTTCAACTGAAGCTATATGAGTTCTGTATCATACACTTAACATGAAAGACCGTCTTCATAATGTTTCTTTGTCTGCTACGACTACTATATATTTTCATACAAAACTTTACACAACTTGAAAATATATTGACTATTCTTAAAATATTGACTTTTGCAAGAACATTATAATTCCCTAAACTCATTTCCACTGCTACATGTGTACATGAATTGATCATGGCACAGATATTAAGTACAAACACACATACATACCTGTAAGGTTGATGCCTTTGCTTTCAGTGTAGAATAGAACTCCTCCCGGAAATCATTTCCACTTAGTGTCAGTTTAGTCAGGTTTGGCATGAAACACAAAGCATCTACTAGGTGATGTGAAGAGGCTGATGTTGGACACCCAACACTCAATAGAAGATTGAGAGTTTCGACCTTCATGTATACAAAGAGTGAGTCATAAAAGTACATTATCAGAATACTTGTTTTTATTGAATGACTGCAAATATAACTGGGTGGTCCGATATACATGTATGTGTATGGCTATGCTCATGTGACAAATGCTCTAAGCTTTCTTTAATCAAATATAGGATTTGGACAAGAGCTGCGAATAGGTTTCAGCTTAGGTTAAGTGATAGGTATACAGGGATAACGTTGAGAAATTTAGTGCAGGATAGTAAGCAACGACAAATTTCTGACAGAGCATGTGTAAAAAAAAATAGGAAGAACAGACAATTATAGCCATGGTGCATTTACTTACTACATACTAAATAGTGAATTCAAGGAATATATCCTACCAGATACCAGTTACTACACCTACAACCCTGCCAATATTTGAAAATTAGAATTAGGAATTTTTAGCGCGGTATGCCTTCAAAAATAAGAAATCGCACTTGCAGCGGTAGTGTAACTGGCAATACGCGGTAAATCTGTACTAAAAAGCAAATACAAATTCACTGCTCGATCATGCAGCAATTCAATGCACGCACTACGTGAACTCTCAAAATCGCGCCACATGATAAAACAAGCTTAATTCGGCTTGAGCACAATAACAAATAAAAATAAAAAATCAGAATTTTGAAAAATCAGAATATTCTGAATTTTCAGGTCCTTAAAACTAAAGTTTTTTTGCAGAATATCATATTTTCAACCTTGAGCTTCATAAATTCTGTATCATATACTGAACATGAAAGAACCTCTTTATAATAATGTTTCCTTGTCTGCTAAGACTATTATATATTTTCATACAAAACATTACACAACTTGAAAAGATATTGACTTTTTTTAAAATATTGACGTTTGCTAGAACATTATAACTCCTTAAACTCATTTCCTCTCCTACATGTGTACATGAACCCATAATAATAATAATAATAATAGGCATTTGTATAGCGCTGTCCATCTAGACAATGCTATTCCGAGGCGCACAAGAAAAATAGAAAGAATGAAAAAGTTTGGACGAGAAAGTTCGGATGAGTGTCTTAGTGCCAAGTACAGGTATTGTTAAAAAAGATAAGATTTCAGGTTGGACTTAAAGGTCTCTAAGGAAGTTATGATTCTCAAATTAAATGGTAAATTATTCCAAAGACAAGGTGCTGCAGATGAAAAAGCCCTTTCACCACAGGCTACTCGTGTCTTTGGGATCTTAAGAAGATGCTGGTGTGATGATCTTAGACTACGAGCTGGTGTATAAGGCATAACAAGGTTTTGTAAATAATTTGGTACTAATCCGTTTACAGTCTTCTATGTGAGAAGGATTTTGAAATCTATGCGCTTGCGGATTGGCAACCAGTGCAGCTTTTTGAGAACAGGAGAAATGTGATCATATTGAGATGTCCCTGATAAACCCTGGCAGCTGCATTCTGAGCATGTTGAAGTTTGTCAAGATTGCGTGAAGTAATATTGAAAAGAAGAGCATTGCCAATATCTAATCGAGATCAAACAAATGCATGTATAAGCAAAGCAGCAGACTTATGGTCAAGGACTTGTCGAATGATATTAACATTATGGATGTTATAATACACCGATTGACAGATCTTCTTCACGTGGGCATCCATGCACATGTTCTCGTCAAATATAACACCGAGATTTCGAACATCATGGCATGGATGTAGAGTACAAACACACATAGATACCTGTAAGGTTGATGCCTTTGCTTTCAGTGTAGAATAGAACTCCTCCTGGAAATCATTTCCACTTAGTGTCAGTTTAGTCAGGTTTGGCATGGAACACAAAGCATCTACTAGGTGATGTGAAGAGGCTGATGTTGGACACCCAACACTCAATAGAAGATTGAGAGTTTCGACCTTCATGTATACAAAGAGTGAGTCATAAAAGTACATTATCAGAATACTTGTTTTTATTGAATGACTGCAAATATAAATGGGTGCTCCTATATGGGCATTTCCACGGTAATAGGGTACTTCTGTGTGTGAAAGAATAAAGCGCTTACAGAAAAATTAAATAAATATCCTGTGGCTTTCTGTGTTTTTATTTTCATTGTTGATGGTATAAAGAAATAAAAAAGACAATTCCATGCACTAATAATGTCATTTGGTTGTGTTGTCCTCTTTTCTTTAATGATTATTATTAAAAATTCCAAAGTACAATCAGTAAATGTTGAGTGGTGTGATTTTGAGGGTGATGCAAATAAAAATTCTAAAAAGAAATTGATGTTTCATGTTTTGAAAAGAGATTTTGATGCGGGTGGATTACGGCATTGATCATAGTTACGGCGATTGAGCTTTAAAGAGGGAGAGTGAGAGAGTTGAAAATTACATTGGCTGAATGAGAGATTCTGTCCACCTGTGTTACGTACGTTCAGAGTGAATTTTCCCACAATTATTAGTTGTGTCACCCAACAGTTTTATGTGCTTTGCAACTCTTTTGATGAAGGTTGAAATGTAGACCAAGAAAAAAATCGTCAAAATAAACGCAAATAGAGATAAAATCTATTCAAAATTTGGAGTGCAATATTCGGTCCAACTCACGAACGTACGTAACAACTAAAAAACCGGACCGTGGCGTCCGCGAATATGACGCATGGATAATCCACGTATCAGTCAAGTGAACCAAGGCACTGCAACGTTTGATTGTACTTGCAATCCATGCGCTGACTTCTACAATCGCGGGGCCGTGTAGCTCTATATAACTTCTGTCCAGTTTGTGCGTACGTTCACGGTTGCTGGTAGTTAGAACGACACGTACGCACGTATGACAGAACATGTTTTCTGTCCTATTTACGTACGTGTCGGACGTGAGCAGCAGACGACATCCGATCGTAATTAGATTAGGCTTTGAAAATCGTGGAATGGTACGTATTTGTTATTCAAAATCTTTTTGAAATACAGTAAAAGATCATAATATGTTTCCGAAAATGAGTCATGTGTAACTTTAGTGGTGTACGATTATATTTTCCTCTTCTGGTCTGCTAGTGCTAAATTTTAACGTGTAGTGATATTATTACATTACAGTCCCATATGTAGCTTTTCATGTATGCAACACTGGTAACTCTCGCCGATCTCGCATTTTCAATAGGTGCAACCGCAACCCAATTTAGCTCACGCAAAAAAAGCAACTGCAGTTGCCTAAATCAGGAAAAACAAAAAAACAAATTTATACTTACCAACAGCTTGCTTGATTACTTAATGTTGGTTATCTTCAATAAATTGTGTTTTCTTCAAAAGGTCGCATTAAAAAAAAAAATTATTTTACTTTTCAATGGATGACATTTTATACACAAGAATTATTTCATTATTGAGCCTACACTAAATTATACAAAATATTGCATCTACATTACCTGAGTCATATCATTGCATTGATATTTTACAATCCTTCTGTTAATCATTTAATGCCTTCATGTTTCAAAACCAGGAAATATCTATCTGTTTGGAGTGAAAATGTGCATGATTACTATTAACGTGAGAAAATCTTAACAAGTCAAAAAAGAAAAAAAAATACAAATACATTTAAATTTGAATTAGCACAATGGATTTTAAACTCATGATTTTTTTCATCTTTAATTCTTTTGATTTCAGGTGAAAGATGTTGTGGGAGAAGATCTTGTCATCAAGTACATGGCCGAGTCGGAGTCTCATCCGGGGCTATTTATATGGCCAGCACGTGAGGATGTGTCTCGGGAATGTAGAAAACAGATAGTGAAGAAAATGCCTAACCCTGTCCTTCGGGAAGACATCAGCAGCACTAGATTACAATTTTTCACCTTTGCAGAACTCTCCCCAGAATCATGACTTGTTCCATACAATTTATGAATGTCTTATTACTCATAGATTGGTTAATAACGAATCGAGTCATTCCAACTTCTTCAGAGAACTTGTGTAAAGTCCAGCACACCCGATATCGTCCCAAACCATCGGTTTTAAAATCCTTACAATATTCTCTGACTCTCGTGTAAGAGGAAAACCTAGAACTGCGTGTATTGATGTTAAAAAGGAGACATGATTAAATGGCTGGATCGTGCTAATTTATTGTTCTCACGTTGTACTTCAGTAAGGTTTTAATCACCTCAATAGACTTGTGTGTTATGAAAACAAATAAAATTCATGGAAAATTGGCACAAAGACACAATTATTTACTGAAAATATTTAATGAATGCTCAATTGAATTGATGCATTATAATATGCAAAATAACCCATTGAGTATGCAGTGTCAAATCTTTTTTGAATTTCAGATCTGAATTACATCAAAATGATTGTTATAAATACATGTATTTGATTTGAACTTACTTGAAATGAATGATCATAATTTTGAGCAAAAATAGAATTAAATAGAGCATTTATGAAAAATTAAGAAATATAAAAGGTAAATATCATACACATTGTAGTTAGCAGATAAAAGAACTCTAGAATAAAAGCATACAAATCCTGTATAGACAATTTGTAATTAACGACATGATGTTTGTGAAATATCAATGAATAGTGTTTGCCTTTTATTCTATATTGTGTCAACTACTTTCCCAGTCTTGATGGGAATTGATTACAAGCTAATGCTTACATGTAGTGAAATGCATGCTCAATATTATTGTTTAACAGTCTGTTATTATTGGGCTCTGTGTCCGAGACACATTTTGGCTACTGACTATTAAAGACATCACCTAGACTACTTTTAAATTTGTATATAAGGTTTTGTGAAATTTCAATTTCAATGAAATGATTAGTGTTTGCCTTTTATTCTATATTGTGCCAACTTCTTTCCATGTGACTATAGTTACTATCTTATCATTTTTAAATTTGAATTTGCAATTCAGGTGTTCATAATTTTATAAATTTATATAAATGGTTCATCCATGGACAATTTAAGTTGTACACTGAAGTTTGTTGCTTGCTTTTGCAGTTGGTCAAAAGATTAATGAGAGGTGAGATAAGATTTCAAAACTGTCAATTAATCTATTTTACAGATTTACAAACCGTATATCAGTTGGCAAATTCATTGATTTCATTATACTTAATAATTAAAGACCATTCACATTTCACTTATTCTCCATAAATCTGCAGCTTTTGAAGTTCTGATACGGAACACATGTAACATTGGCCAGGCAGTGATTTGAAACAAAATGAATTTACAATGACCTAAACACAAAACAATTTAAAATGATCAATACAATGAAACATTTTAACCTATGCAACGCTTATGAATATATTGATTATGAAATATGTGTCCCAAAACAGAATTCAAACAAACGTTTAGATGCCTGTTCTGTCCAACCGTTACATACGTTCCCTATTCTTATTAATTGGTTCCAACATGCATCAACAATTATAACTTCTAGATTTTATTTTATCCTGGAATATATGAACATAGCATCAACATCCAGTACACAGTGACACCAAATTAATAGAGTACGCACCATTAAAACATGTGTGAAAGATTTATTCATTCAATAATACATGATACATTGCAAACATTCCTTAAATATTTGTTTTTCTGATTCACAAAAAAAGCTATAAAAAAAAATTTAAAAAAGAAGCAAAATCTGAGATGATTGTTAAATTGATGTTTTATTGATACTTAACTCACATGAATGAACATTGCATTTATATATTGAGCAAATAATAAATCAGAGGTAATTTAAGTTACAAATTTCTGTCCAATGTTACATACGTTCCCCCCAATACATGTCCTACTTTACGACCTCTGCAAAGTTAACATGAAATCACACTTATCTTTTCCCTCATAAAAATATAGAATATAGATATTGGACAAGCAAAGGGAGAAATTTGATTGCTCTAGGGGTGAAAACAATTTTGACCATATTTACATCACAGAAGTACCCACTTAACATGGAAATGCCCATATATACATGTTTGTCACAGTATGTGTGTATGTATGTATGTGTATGTTCAGGTGACAAATACTCTGGGCTTTCTTTTATAGTCTAATATATAGGATTTGGATAAGGGCGGCAAATAGGTTTGGGCTTTGGTTTAGTGATAAGTAGACTTTGTGGTGCAGGGTATAGTAAGCACAGACAACTTGCTGACACAAGATGTGTCAAACAGCAGGAGAACCAGCAATTATAGCCATAGTGCATTAAATTACTACATACTACATAGTGAATTCAAGGAATATATCCTACCAGATACCACATAGTACACCTAGGTTGAGTGTGGCAAATGTAGATCAATGTCTTGCCAAAGAATAATAGTGCCATGTGCGGCAGGGTTTCAAACCCCATACCCCACGGTTCACTGCTCAAAGACTTATCCACTGGTCCACAAATACCTCTACATAACCATTGTTGATGCCCATTATTTGAAATGTATATTATTCATATGATTGATTAAAATAAAGAGAGCTGTATTTGTGTTTGGAGAATAAAATAAACAAAGAAGGAACTATCGCTTTGATGATTGTTTAGAAACAATTTTTTCATTGCTATACAATGACGAGAATTATCGATGTTTTATCATAACTTAATCACAATTATAAAGTAATAAATGACACATATTTGTAAGGCTTAGATCCTCCTCTTTCATTTGATGCAACTCATATGATGCTTATTTCACGCATGAATGATTAAAAACAATTTGAAGAGAGGAAACAAAAGCGTCATTTTGCGGGCGGTATCTGAATTTCAAAGACAAAATCACATTTCTAGAAAGTTCATTTTCTGCCATTTCATATGACTCCTCAATCAGCAAAAATGAGCCAGGAATAACAAAATTCTGTTTGTTTAAAGTAATGCTTGCATTTCTATAATTTTATTAAACGAGTTTGTTTTCAATGGCTGCCTGCCGTAGCAACAAGCAGAGTTGACAAAAAACTTAACTCCATTTTGTTCACGATCAGCCATGCATGAAGTTTTTTGTCTTCTTTGTGTGTAAATATGTGTCATTTATCAATTATAATTGTAATAGTAACAATTATAATTGTAACAGGTACCACAGGAATTACCACAGGACATCCTGTCCTGTTCAGGACTCCTCAAACCTCTCTCTCTCTCACACACATGGTGCAACCACAAACCTACTGTATATCTACATCACCATGCAAGCCGACACTTACAAGCAGCATCTAATTGTAATAAGGTTATGCATAAAACATCGATAATTCTCGGTTTCGTTTTCCTTGGATGCATTGTATAACACATTCATGACTAAAAGTATCCATTATACATGAATGTGTATGTAGAGTATGTACATGTAGCTGAGCTTAAAATTACTAATTTTTTAGTAGATCCTTAGTGAGTTTTTAATCTGAAGTATACTTTGATACTGCTTTCAGACCCATGATGACATCCCTTACAAAAATGTCCTGTGGTAATTCCTGTGGTACCTGATTTAACCACACAAAATACCACAGGAATATTATGTACCACAGCAACTCGTGTGGTAATGTCACTAGACTCCTGTGGTAATGTCAACGGCTGGCTGTGGTAACTTTGTATTTCCTGTGGAACTTGATGTTCCCACACAAAATACCACAGGAATATTTAGTACCACAGCAACTCGTGTGGTAATGTCACTAGACTCCTGTGGTAATGTCAGCGGCTGGCTGTGGTAACTTTGTATTTCTTGTGGTACCTGATGTTACCACACGAAAAAACCACATGAATATTTAGTACCACAGGAACTCTTGAAATATTAACTCAACTCATGTGATATAATGTCAAAGGCTGGCTGTGGTAACTTTGTATTTCCTATGGTACCTGATGTTACCACACGAAATGCCACATGAATATTTAGTACCACAGCAACTCGTGTGGTAATGTCACTAGACTCCTGTGGTAATGTCAACGGCTGGCTGTTGTAACTTTGTATTTCCTGTGGTACCTGATGTTACCACACAAAATACCACAGGAATATTATGTACCACAGCAACTTGTGTGGTAATGTCACTAGACTCCTGTGGTAATGTCAGCGGCTGGCTGTGGTAACTTTGTATTTCCTGTGGTACCTGATGTTACCACACGAAATACCACATGAATATTTAGTACCACAGGAACTCTTGAAATATTAACTCGACTCCTGTGGTATAATGTCAAAGGCTAGCTGTGGTAACTTTGTATTTCCTATGGTACCTGATGTTACCGCACGAAATACCACAGGAACTCTTGAAATATTAACTCAACTCCTGTTTTATAATGTCAAAGGCTGGCTGTGGTAACTTTGTATTTCCTGTGGTACCTGATGTTACCACACGAAATACCACAGGAATAGTCAGTACCACAGGAACTCTTGAAATATTAACTCGACTCCTGTGGTATAATGTCAAAGGCTGGCTGTGGTAACTTTGTATTTCCTGTGGGTCCTGATGTTACCACACGAAACACCACAGGAATAGTCAGTACCACAGGAACTCTTGAAATATTAACTCGACTCGTGTGGTATAATGTCAAAGGCTGGCTGTGGCAACTTTGTATTTCTTGTGGTACCTGATGTAACCACACGAAACACCACAGGAATAGTCAGTACCACAGGAACTCTTGAAATATTAACTCGACTCCTGTGGTATAATGTCAAAGGCTGGCTGTGGTAACTTTGTATTTCCTGTGGTACCTGATGTTACCACACAAAATACCACAGGAATATTTAGTACCACAGGAACTCTTGAAATATTAATTCGACTCCTGTGGTATAATGTCAAAGGCTGCATGGCTGTGGTAACTTTGTATTTCCTGTGGTACCTGATGTTACCACACAAAATACCACAGGAATATTTAGTACCACAGCAACTCGTGTGGTAATGTCACTAGACTCCTGTGGTATAAAGGCTGGCTGTGGTAACTTTGTATTTCCTGTGGTACCTGATGTTACCACACAAAAAAGAGAGCGAGATCTTTATTTTTAATTTCAATTCCCAACGGCGTATTTCCACCATTACTTTGCCAATTCGCCAGATTTGTCTTCCTTTAAAACCTAGAGTATGGAGGGAAAAGATAGATTTACACCAGGAAAGACGAATTTTCAGTGTATTCCAGAGCAAGAATTTAACAAAATGGGGCAGGATCGCAGAGTTTACCATACCAGGCCAAGTTTAATACATGACTCAGACTGTAGTCCCACACAGCCACTCATGTGTGGGGAAATACAAATAGTCGGTCTGCAGAAAACGATTAACTTTGCTGCTCTGGACTGCTAGCTGCTGGAGCTACTTTAAATATCATCATTTTGTCCAGGAGGTGAGTAATAAAACTAGAAATGCAATCGTGTCACAACGATGTGCGTGCAATGACGCCATGTTTCTACGTGTCAAACGAAAGAGCTTCTCTCGGACTATCCAGAGCAATTCGTACGAAGTCTGTAGCTTCTTTGATATTGGAGATAGGTAAGGCGAAAGAAAGGCCTCAACAGTGACCTTGATTGGATGGTAGTGACTATGCCTACGAAGTTTGAAAGAAATTGGGATAGGGAAAGAACCTAGAAAGAGCTCGCAAGCACTGCGTGCAAAAACTAGCAGGATTTGGTGCATGTTCGTCATTGCAATAAAGATCGTTCTGGGAGCCAAAAGCGTGAACCCGATATGTCCCATAGACAATGCGTGTAATGCATGGGCGGAAAACCTACAGGATCTGGACTATGACCGGGGTTAAATTGTTTTTTCTCTCTCTCTTGATGTCTCTTTATGGGCCGTATTTGGTATCATTAGAAAGAAAATTACATGGTTGTTATTGTAAACCATTTTTTTTCTATGATAATCCTATCGAAACACGTGATGTAAAATAGATTTATAGTACAAAATGGCGTTTTTAATGGCCCCCTTGACCAATTAAAAAAATTCGGCCACGAGGTGCCCTGCGTACTGCAACTCGAAATGTCACTGCAAAATTTCAAGGAAAAAAAAGGATGTTTAGGGGGCGAAAGAAAGTCTGAGAAATGACGTCATAGCCGATACGTGTTATAATATTGGGCGGAAACTCGGCGGAAATCGTATAGTGACCCTTATTCAAATGTGATTTACTGAAAATTTTCTGTGTGAACATATACCATACTTGGTATCATTTGAAAGGGCACTTCATTGCGGTCAGTTTAACACCATTGTCATCTGCGCGCAATGTACTGCACGCATTATAGGCGCTATTACGTAATGCATAGCAAATTCATCATTTTTGGCGATAACTTTGCGCTGACATATTCGAATTTTACCAAACTTGGCAAACAGTTGTCACGTATATGGATACATATGTCTGCCAAGTTTCATTGATATAGGTATAAAGATCGCGATTTTAGAGCAAGTTGAAGTTATTTTGGAATTTTCTCGAAAATGGCGAATTTGGAGGGCAATTTTCTCAAATTTGGTCAGTGATAGGGTATATAATTTTGTATATGGCTGGAAAGGGCATATCTTCAAGTATCTAAATCCAACAAAGGGTACGGGTTTGCCAAGCCATTATGGAGATACGGCCACAGAGAGAAAGCCAATTCCCAGAACTTTAGAGGGCGCTATTTATGTTGTGCAAAGCCATTGGAGCGTGAAATTTGGCATGGCTATGTGCAATTATGAGATAAAGATACTGTGAGATTTAAATACAAAACGGAATTTATATGAGAAAGTTATGGCAGTTTTAGATTATTTAGGGGTCCATTTTTCAAGAACTTGAGAGATTTTTGACGGAGTTGGTTTTAGATTTGAATTTCGAGTATGAAGATGGCATTTTGAAGGTCAAGTCATTTGTCGCAGATGAAAGAACATCTCTCAGACTATCTAGAGGAATTTGTTAGAAGTTTGTAGGATCTAGGATAGTGGAGATAGGAAGGAAGATATAAAGGCCTTAAAATGGACCAGAAACGGACAAAATGGCGCCTGGACGGTCATGCATGAGTGATTTCGAAAATCGAAAAAGTAGGTGACCTTGATGAGATGCTAGAGATGATGCCTACGAAATTTGAAAGGAAAAGGACTTGAGGAAAGTACCTAACCAGGAATAACAAGCACTACGTGCAAAACGAATGGGATTTTTGGACGATAAGGATAAGGATAAGGAAAAGGAGAATATTAATGGGGCAGAATGTGAACGAAAACAAGGCAATGACGAAGGTCGTCATTGCAATTATACATAATTCAATACAGAATTGTGTTTGCTTTCTGTACAAAATAGGAAATTTGGTTAGTAAATCTTACTCTTATAAATTTGGTTCATGACAAAATGAAAACCGGTCGCATTTGATGAAGGTCGTAGATGCATGGCCTACTGTACTGCATCTATGAAAGTAGGTCTACATAATTATAGTCACCTATATTCTGTGTACCTACATGTAAGGCTTTTCATTGGAAGTGAAATATCAAACATGAATCTTAATTAGTAATTAAGAGAATGGGATTACTAGTACAGACGTACTGTCAGTAGTCTAATCCACACATAGCTGCATTACTATCCTGGCTGTTGACTCTCTATGCTTTGCTGGAGTGGTCTAATCATGGTACTAGGGGCGGTGGTCTGAGAATGAGGATTGGTGGCATAAACGAGGAAATATCCTTGTATACGCGGACAAAATGCGTCCTAACAAATGAGGATCGTCCGCGAAAATTTTTGTTTTCCTTCTGCGGGTTTTGGGTTGCCGATCCGTCTACTTTCATGGGTTGTCCGTCTTCCCTAGCATTTATCGCTCAAAACGTAAAAGTCTCTGTAGACAACAGAGTAAATGTAAAATTATTGCGGAACCCGTTTTTCGCATCGCCAACGTGCGGATTGGAAATCAGAATCTACAGCGAAAATGCGGACGATCCTTATTTTTGCGTGCATGTCACGTCATGAGTTTGTGAGCGATGCAAGTAATTGTAGTTTTTAGATGAATTTCATTTGTACCGTGTATGCCATGTTCAACTCTAATTTTAGCTAGATTTATTTTGAGAGCATAATAGAATTCTACAACGTGCTTAATTTTGTATTTGTATTTTTTTATTTTTCAGGGTATCTTCGGCTGCTGGAAAGTCATCAACGTGGACTGTGTGGCACTGGCATGCTTGTCTTCTGGTGTACATGCAGACATGCAGTCTTAATTTGTAAGACTGAACTGTCCAAAACACATCAAAGAAATGCAAGACATGAGTGAGAGTGTGAGACCCATACTGGGAAAATGTTCATCGGTATGGGATTCCTATATTAAATGGAAAGCATTTCAAAACGATGTAAATTATGCCGACCAACAAACATTCAGCAAGTACTTCCAGGTCGCCACGCCCTGTCATAATCACCTTGCGTTCGGTCAGAATGAATCTGAGAAATAAATCTTCAATACACATCTTTATACCAAGGCAATCTCGATGAACATAAATTGAATTAACTTACAGCGTATTAAAATATTTACATATATCCTATATCTGTGTGTGAATATATCTTCATAACTTTATTTCTCTACAATACACTTTTTGCCATGACAGCTCATTGCTGGTATAGTTGATGCCAGTATTGTGTAACACTTTATAGATGTGTATTCATGTATCTATAGCTTTTTTTTAGTATTCATTTAAATGCATCTGAAGACTATTCATGTTTGACAATAGACATCTTTTGACACTTGACAGATAGACCTAGCTGCAAGTGCTATTAATTAACACTTTTAACATTGTTATGGATGTAAACTTATTTATGTATTGTATACCTTTAATTGCCTTCACATGTATTCATTCATATACATTTTTAAAGAATTAATTGTTGGACTGTTTATGTTCGTCATGATATCTCATTGAAACTTGCCAGATAGCCTTGCTACTGGTATGTAACATTTTATAGTTAATATATATACATGTACATGTGTATCCATGCACTTGTACACATATCCACTTAAAGGTAGTGAATCCTTTTTGCTGCCGACATCAATTTCTGTAGAACTTTGCAGGAATTTTAAATATATCACGTATGTCCCATCTGTGAAATTTAAACGTTAGCAGTATCCAAGTATTCAAATTATGCAAGGAAACCCATTTAGTTTCTAGACTTCACTGTCAGACACTATGAGTGACTGACTGACTTCTATTTTTCTTGGGTAATACCCCTGTATAAAATGAGCTGTAAAGGGTACATGAGCATTTGTACACATCAATAACCTGTTTCTTGTAATGGCCAATAAAAACGCATACATTTTCAAATTTGAACCAAATCTGACCTTTTTCTGTTGTAAAGTGTGCATTGAATTTATCTAAGAATATATCAAAGGTTTTATTCTAAAATGTTTGTTTTGCATGTTATTTTTTATAATTCTAGTTTTGTCATCTCAAATTCCTGTGGTAATGCCTGGTATATGGTAGGCATGCTAGGTAGTCCTGTGGTACCTGCAATGCGGGAATCCTGTGGTAACTGGCGTATGGTAATCCTGTGGTACCTGCATGGTGTATGGTAATCCTGTACCCTGTGGTAACTGGCGTGTGGTAATTTTGTGGTAACTGGGGTGTGGTAATGTCCAAAAAAACCACACAAATTACCACAGAAATATTCCTGTGGTAATTTGTGTGGTAATTTTATGTGGTAACTGGCGTGTGGTATTCCTGTGGTAAATTCTACCATTATGTGGTACAGTCCTGTGGTAAAGTCGTGTGGTCTTTAGAGTTCTTCAGTCATTATTTTAATTCTGAAAATGTATTACTGCATAAGTAGCAACAAAACACCTCCTTTCACCTCAAAATGCTTAAAGTAGCTGTGCGAAGAAATTGTATAAAATGGGCAAATTATACATGTAAGGAAAGCTTATATCATTGAGAACACGAATCATTTGCTTTAAAGTTGTGTAAATATTAATTTACCACTTCAATAAGCATTTCCCAAGACCCTTCTCAGAACTTCAAATCCTGGCTTGAAAGCTAAATATATGGGTCCTAAATCATGAAGTCACACATTGGACAGGGAGCCAAAGCGCTAGCTTTGGTGCGCTGTCGAGAAGCACACATACATAGAGTTTACATGTACAAGTTGCATAGTGAAAGTGGACTAAAAATCTCTTGAATTCAGGGAACTAAATTTTAAAATTGCTTATTATGCCATTTGTACAATTTAAGCATTTTGATTATTCCAAATATCTTGTTATTTTTTGTTTTTGTTGAGATGTCATCGTATGAATGGGGATGATGATGAATATGACGATAATTTTCTATGCAGTTCAATAACTTCTGTTATCAATCCTTAGACAGAAAATTATTACCATGCCGGGCAGTTCCATTCTCCATGTATACCTTATTGTAATTAATATTTACAGGTTTGGATCCAGCATTGATTCGTCTATGATTCAATCTGCTTCAAATTTGCAAAGAATGATCCTTAACTTTCCAAAAATGACAACATATATTACCCAGTATGGGTCTTGTTCATGTGCAGTACTTTTGCCCACCACAGGCAAACTGAGCCCGTCTCCAGCGCCCAACCCTCCCGCCCAGGTTTATGCGGTTAGGCTATGACTTGCCCCGCAGCTGCACCATCAACACCGTCTTCTTTTTCTCTTAGAGGCTGTTCACACAGAGATAGCGCGGTCTAGCGCGCGCTAGACCGCGCTATCTCTGCGGTGTGGAAGGTAAAACTTTGTTTTGGTCCGACCAACAGCGAACCTAGGCAAGCCAAAACGGCGTGCCACTGGAGCACCTCTTGGGGGTGGTCCATGAGCACTATCTCTGCCGGTGGGAACCTGAGCTACGATAGCACGCCGGAAGTCATCGTTCTACACGCAGGGAATTTCATACTCATTCTATTTTGGTGCGATCTGAATCTGAATCGGTACAACTCAACACTTCTAATTAGTAATAGCGCGCCAAATCTTTGACTGCTCTGATCTCATGACGTCACGCGTCATGGCAACAGGACCTCTCAAAAAAGGGGGTGCTACGATAGACCGGGCTATCTCACTGCGGTGTGAATCCGGCAAATGCCAATGGGCGGACCGTGGGTCGCGCTACGATAGCGCGATCCATGGTCCCCCCTTGCGGTGTGAACACGCCCACAGTCTTCCTCTTCCTTCTAATCTCTCCCACTTCCCCATCATCATCATGAACACCGTTTCTTGCTGTGGAGCTTTTTTCATAAATTTCTATGTCTAAATCAAGTAGGACTTCCTCCTCAAGATCGGACATTGTGATGAGATACTTGGCGTTTGATTGGCATTTACACCTACAATGCATGCAGCTGACAGTGCAGTAAGGGGGGCTTGGGAGCGCCCATGCGCAATAACCCAACTTTCTACATCACGAATCGTGCCAGCAAAGAGCAAGCTGATCAAGGGTGGAAAAAACGGGTAGCAATTTTATCACTTTTGATAGCAGATTAGTAAAATCTGTTACAATTTTTGAAAAATATGAATTATAAGGAAGATTGTAACATTCCCTTCGCAATGATGCCAACATTATAATGGTTACAGGCAATTTTAAACCTTTGCTCTGGTACTTTAAATACCCATCCAGTTAGTATATGTCAAAAACAAAACTACCATTTCTGAGACAATCCTTTAAAAGTAAAGTTTTTGCATAACGTATTTTAACTTTAAAAAAACTCAAGCTATAAGAATTCTGTATCATACACTGCACATGAAAGAGCCTCTTTATAATAATGATTCTTTGTCTGCTAAGAGTATTATACATTTTCATACAAAACATTACACACATTGACAAAATATAGACTTTTGCTAAAGTATCACAACTCCTTAAAGTCATTTCCTCTGCTACATGTGTACATGAATTCATCATGGCATGGATATAGAGTACAAACACACATACATACCTTTAAGGCTGATGTCTTTGCATTCAGTGTAGAATAGAACTCCTTGTTGAACTCCTTTCCACTTAGTGTCAGTTCAGTCAGGTTTGGCATGGAACACAAAGCATCTACTAGCTGATGTGAAGAGGCTGATGTTGGACACGGAACATCATGAAGTGTGAGAATATTGACCTAAATGTATAAAAACAGTGATTCATACAAGTACATTACCAGAGTACATGTTTTTATTGAATGACTGAATGCAAATATACATGTAAGTGGATGGCTATATATACTCAGTTTTTATTCTATACCATTTTGTGAATGACAAGTAATTGTAATAAGAAGTCCCATTTACAGGAAGATTAGTTGTGAAGGAAACTATATTGTTGAACTTCATAACTTTTACTTACAGGAAGTTAAATTGGTTCAAGGACGTGGTTAATGACCTTGAATTTTATGCGGAATATTTTCACAAATATCCAGAATCATTATAGTTTATTTGCAGCTACCGGGTACATATTATCTTTGTATGACTTGTGCATTGGGTAGGATTATGGAGTGTCTCCTTGTGATATTTGATTTCTGTTTCATTAAAGGTAAAGACCAGTTTTGGGAACGCCCCCCTCTCAAAAAATGAAATGGAAGCTCTTATTACCAATCATGTGAAAGAATATGTTTTGACTAATACGTGATCATACAAATTTTGCTGAGAAACCGCCTACTAATTGATATATTTGGTAAATTATTATATCTATTTGGATCTGATAGATATAACGCACGTGTCACGCACATGTGGGGTAGTCCCATATACATCTTTCTGTGTACAGTGCTCGTAACTCTATCAAGACTGGGCTAAATTTCTTATCATTTTGATGATTCCAGAACCTTGCAGTACACACCAATACTTATATGCTAGATGATCAACCTTTTCTGATCGATTCCACATTTCTTTCACAAGGCAATCGCATGACCATAACTGGTCTTTATCTTTAATTGAAACCACTAATATACTTAGATAAATAGGAGGCAATTTATTCCCACGAGGACAACAAGGACGTGCGCATATTAACATTGGATTTAAAGATGGAGGCGCTCATGCCCATGTCATGGTATGAAATGTTTCTGGTATTTATCTGTATAAAAGTTTAACAAGTATTCACAATGTATATTGAAAGTTGTTTAAGTAAATAGTGAATTATGTTTGTTGATCAAAACTCTTTAAAAGGAATGCAAGAGTTGATGCACATGATGTAAATACAAGTACTTGATTTTGTTTAGACAAAGACAGTAGTGTAGACTGTAGTAGATTGAATGGTCTTGTAGTTTAATACGACTGTTTGGTTCTTTATTATTTTAGCTTGACCTGTGTTAATGCATCATGAGTGAAGATGACCTGGTTTCCTGCAGGTTCTAGATGTGCCGGTGGTTGGTGACCATCAGTATGCCTTTTGACTTTGGGAAGGCATTAATTTCTGTACTTGTATTTCTAAATTGTACTTTGGACAATTGGTTGAAAGATGTCAACTGTGTAATGTAAATGTTAATTTCAGGAATCAAATTCAGTGAAGACTGGATGTTTCCAGAAATTATTGTTTTGAATATATGTTATACATGTATGCACATTTGATAATGATTGTTAGGTTCAATCAAGAAAAAAAGTGTTCAATATTTAACATCTGGATGGTTTAGTAAAAAATTAATATGAAACATGTCCTATTTTGCATTTATAACTGTTTTATAATGTGATACATTGGAATGATCTGATTTGTCATTTGTATTTTTCTCTGTGATTGCAGGGTTTTTCTGTTCAAGCAAACTTCAAAAAATCATGAAGTACAGATCTGGTGTCCCTGATCTTTCATTGAGTTCACTCTGCTCCTTAACACGGTCCACCTAGGGTATCTAATCCCAAGCCAACCCACAACATTTATAACATCAAAGGATTATTTTGTTATTATTTTGATTTTGTGAAACACCAAATACATATACTGTACCGTATCTGTAATGAAATACACATGAAAGAAGAACCCCTCCATCGCGTCTAGGCCCTTACTTCGTCATTGTTCTTTATCTTTGCTCGCAATCTGTATTGCCTCTTTGATTTAATTTGTCATTTTGAGAAAACCACTCGTACTCCGTATATCCTCGGTATACTTATTTGCCAACTAGAGGACACCAAGAATTCTGAAAACGATGCAACAAAATTAGCAACAATAATCAAATTTGATTAATAGCCATTATAGCCCCAAATGAAGAAGAGGGCCAAACCTAACTTTATTTCACAACTGTAGTCACAGTGATTTCTCACGATTTTCAAGCGAGTGATGTTCTGCATCTTGACAAAGCACCCCCTTCCCCTGATAGGTTAGACTACGACATTACAATATGTATTTTCACTCACCTTAGACTTGTTTCCTTCTTTAGCAAGAACTGCATAGAAGTCACTGTGCAAGGATGCCATGAGTAGTAATGTAACAATCTTTAGAGAGGGCACAGAGCATATCATTTCGGCCACATCATGTGATATGGATGGTCCAAATTGGCTACCATTGACGCCAAGATCGATCTTAAATAAAAAACAAGAACAAAAAAACAAAAAATAGATGGATGCTTGATTGCAAGCAGTCAAAGATGATGCCTCCAGCATAGAGCGATTTAACAAACCAAGACAGAAGAAACTGTTTAAATTTAGTTTGATTGTAATCCATTAACAGGTTCTCAGAATATTGTAATTACAAGCCATTTTTCATATACATGTATGACCCTTTGAACTTTGACCTCATGACCCTAAAATCTACTCATTTCATTGGCTTTGCAAGATACATACATGACCCAAGTTTGGCGGTAATCTATCAATTGGTTCTTGGATTAACGCGATCACGAGAACGGGACGTACAGACGTACAGACAACCAGAAAGCATAATACCTCCAGCTAATTTGTAGCGGAGGCAAAAAAAGTATAAATATGAGAAAACCAGAGTCCATTGCTAAAGTTTAATACCATCTCAAAGTTTGTTGATGCTTCTGTCACTCGGCCTGCATTAAGATTGTCTCTTTGAATGATTACAGAATGTGTATCGTTCTACAGTGGTCCATATCATAGAAGTTGTGCTTTACAAGCCTATGACCCCAATTTTTGTTTGCAAAGGAAGGTCTGATAGAACATTTTGTCTGTATTAAATGCAGCATGGTAAAGAATGACCATTTTCAAAGGGCCCTAAATTATTCCCTTCATCAAAAGAGTTACTCTGAGCATCTAAGCATCAAATTATTAGGAAACGATGCAGCAAAACTGCGGTGTAGAATTCCATTTCAAGAAGATGAATATTTTCTGACCAGGAAAGGTTGGTAGTCCAATAAACTTATTCAAGTAGTACTGTTCATATTTGATTTTTTATTTTTTGCTCAAACTGTCACTGACCTGGTTTTCTCATTTTCTGCTTCTATTCATACCAACTAAATATGAGGGTGGACATCCCCTTTAAATAAAAATACTTATTAATGTATGTATGATATTAAACTAACCACATCTTTATATAGTCCAGTGAATACATAACCTGCTATGGTGTGTGCTGTCATGAATGGCCTTATTGTCAGAGATGACATTCCACCCCTCACCAGGACTGCAGTATCTAGGTCCTGACTCTCAAATGACACATCAACCAAGAAATCCATCTCCTTTCGGTTTGGGGTGTGACCCTGTAACATGCATTTCATGACATGGTTTGCAATGGTTTTGTCCCGGGATACAGTGAAGTACAGGAGATGCCTAAACTCTTCCTTCCTAGGCAGCACTACTTGCTCAATCAGCCTGTTGAATTCATTGTGATCTAATTCGTACAGGGAAGCAAGATGGACCCCAGCCATGTACTCCTGAAAGAGTTTGTGTGGAAAGAAGATAGTAGACTGCAGGAACGGACTGCTCTTATCATATCTAGATGACAACTTTTTCTCCTGAGACAACACCCCCACTCTGCAAGCTGTTTCCATGGAGTCTGAGCACTGTTCAAAATCTTCTTCTTTGAAAATGAGGGTGTTCTTTTGTAGCCCGTTGAAAGCAACTTTGGCAACAGGTTCCATGAACTTCTCTATTTGAGAGATATATGCTTGGAATGATGGGCTGCCTAAATTTGTCATCGCCTTCTGAGCATAATGCACCTTCAAGAATTCAAACATTTCATCAAATATTTGAGAAAAGGTTCGAAATGACTTAAACTTTTCTTGTTTTTCGTCACCAAGTTCTCTCCACATAAGACAAAGCATAGCTATGTAGATAGGATATGGGGCCATATTCTCAGATATGATGTCATTGTCTTTGGTTAATTGGATAAGCTGATCTGCTGTGGCCACATCTTCTTCAAAGTACTTGTGAATGTAAACCTCCACATTCTTCTTGCTAAAACCTTCCACATAAATGAAAGTGTACAGTTTCCTCAGACTATCATCCCATCTAATCTCTGTGACCTTCCACGGGCGACTTGTCACCAACACCGGGCAAGTGGCAATTTCATCTGAGCTAAGAATGTCTCCAAGTGCAATGTTGCCTCTCTCTGAAGAACTTCCTCTTGCCTCGGTTTGATCAGTGGACTGTGGCTGGAGGCATTCTGACTTTGAGCCAGCTTTCATTTGCTGTACAACCTGGCCACTAAACTCATCTAATCCATCAAACGCAATGAATACCTCTTTTGGATTTGACCGGATGTACTCAGTGATCTGGCAGGCTGTTGCTGGGTTGTCCTTAGAGAGATACGACTTGGCAATCTCACCAATCGTGTATTGCTTGGCTTCACGAAGAGGGATTACAAGTACCCACACAAACTTTGGGAGAACAGGACTGTTATTTATCCAGTCCCAGGCAATCTTAGCACATAACGTTGTCTTCCCAGCCCCTGCCTCTCCCTGAATCATGATTCGCTTGGGGAACTCTCCATTGACTTTGAGATCAAATAAATCCCTGTACTCAAGTGGTCGCTTGCGATCTCTATATCCCTCTTCCAGGACAAGGTTTGTGTACATGTCGTTGAATGGCACAATAGAATCAGGGTTGAGAGGATCAGCTCTGATCTTACAGAGAGTTGTCCGGTACTTGGATTTGAAATCATCTGCACATCTCTCGATCAGGTCAGGAGGAAGTGGTCGGGTCTGTGATCCTGGCATTGTAGCAGGTGCACCTTTAATTAAATTTAATAACATAAGTATGACAATTTTCTTCTGAATATCAAAATGTTTCATTTGAGGGTATTCATAACATACACATCAACATATAAACATATTTCTGATGTATTTATTGTTTGTCAACTTTACATTGTCATGGTTTTTAATTCTCCTCTTTCAGGGTGTTATCTGAACCAAGATTCAATAACAAGAACAATGAACCTCATGAATTACAGCTGTACAAAACAATTCCATGTGACATAGAAAGACCCTAGAGAAATTTAGTTTTCATTTTATTTTGTACAAACAAATTCTCCATTTTGAGGCTGACATAAGCTCACGGTGGATAACAAAAAAGACTCTGTAATGGTACAACCATAATAGTACGGTGTCAAAAGATGAGCACAACTTAAAAATAAAGGTCAGAAAGTGGCTTGGCTTGAAATGCGGTGGTTCCAAACACGAAATTGTAATCACAATCCTTGTGCAGCTTTATGTAAAACTAATTTCATCATATTAAGTGGGCCTGTAACTATACCGCCACAGCCCATACGACTTTATAAACCATAATTGTTATAAATGTAATGCTTCCTGGGAGAAATTTCAATAGTTTAAACATATTTTTGGCTTACACCCAGTAAATAAGATCGATTGATCGATCTGTAATTGAAAAACAAGTCAGAAAAAATCTTGGAACCAGCGGGATTTGAACCTGCCATCTACTGCTTGCCGGGCAGCGACTCTACCACCAGGCCATCACTGGTCCATGGCACAGTCTCGATGAACTAGAAACAAATACCCAAGCTCTCCCTGATTCATTCTGACTTATTAATATTCATTAGTCCGCCATTGGACAATAACTTTTATAAATGTAATGCTTCCTGGGAGAAATTTCAATAGTTTGAATATATTTATGGCTTACACCCAGTAAATAAGATCGATCAATCAATCTTATTTACTGGGTGTAAGCCACAAATATGTTCAAACTATTAATAATGATAATGATTATAATGTCAACTTATAAAGCGCACATATCCATTCTAAAAGACTCCTCAAGGCGCTCTGTACAATATCAAAATAATTACCGGTATACAATATTAAAACTACAACATAATTGTACAATATTAGGGGCCCCAAGGGCTCCACTTACAAGCATACCTTTTTGGGGTCTCAATTTGGATCATGTTTGTTTGTCATGATTGCTATGTCTGGAGCTGTGAACCTGAATGTAAAATCGTTTTCAAAATCTGATACAATGGGGCGAAGAATGAAGAAGTGTTTTATAAGTAATGAGTAACAGCTTATACATAATTCTTTTTGAGACTGATAACCAAAGAAGAGATTAAGATATATATATACCGTATTTGCCGGCGTAAAGGCCGCAGTATTTTTGGAAGAGAAAATATCAAAAAGTCGGGGTGCGGCGTATACGCCGAAACAGTAAAAATCGCAAGTCAAAACAGCACGTCCATTATTTGTAGGCAACTTCATACAAAAAAATATCATATGGAAAACTTTTAGCCCTAAACGCGCATAAAAGAATACGCACTAAACAACCGCTTTCACACGATGAGAGCGCGCTCAAGTGCACTCTTGCGTGAAAGTACACTGATCGGACTAGTTCAATGCGACAAAAGCGGGGTTGCGAGCGCTTGCTCTCGTTGACTACTTACTAACACTAACAAACTAGAATTAGAAATGAAACTCACCTAGTTAAATAAATGCTAAATTACGGTAGACTACACAAGCAGAGGCTTGCCATCACACCGTAGACGAAATCGAACTCATTCCCTCTTCCAATGATTATACTGACTTCCCTCTAGTTGGAGTGCAATGACCCATTCGGGTGCGCATGTATAGACATGATGCGGTCTCCGAGATTTTGAGCGCAACGCACACACTCTGTATAATACGCACTGCGTTAAATACACACACTGACCTCTACAGCGATTGCACGGAAGCTATAACTGTGCATTGTTTGTACCGTTTGTACGGTACGGGCGCACTCGTTGTGAGTAGCTATAGCGCTACACTATCCCAGTCACCTTGGTTTAGTATGAAAAACTACTTTTTATTGGTTGGAAAATGGCTACCGTTTCCTCTCCACGAATGAAAACAATCGTTATACCAACGTAAAGGTGAGATGTCAAGGTTTCTGAATCCGTCCGAAGATTTTTTTATACGTCACTCGTGTAAGATTTGCCGACTGGTTGACTGAGCGAAACCCGACAAAAAAGGGGAAAAACAGTGCAATCTCCATAGGCAGGCTGAAAAAGTCAAAACTTTTATGGGAAAATGGCTACCGTTTCCCCTGAAAGAATAATCCCAAATTTAGTATTAGACGACATTTCAAATTATAAGAAACCGTCCAAAGATTTTTTTAACAAATTTCCATTTTCCCGTAATACCAGCAATTATATAAAAACATGGCTTTTTTGCTTAACAGGATAAGCGACGAGGCGCAGAGCAGATGCGCGTAAGTTTTCCATATGTTAACAAAATTGACTTGAAAACACATCGGACAAGATCTAGTCTGAACCACGTCAGCAGCAAATTTGAAGAAGTTATCTTTTTAATCGTTGTGCAACCAAAGAAATAAGAAGAAAACTGACCAGAAACCCGTACTAAAAATCGTACTTGTAAAAATGTCCTTGGCTTAGTCAGCGCATGGCCCGGTAACCAAAATCATACCTCGCTCACACACTCTGTGGTGGGGAGCTAGCGGGCTGGGAGTTGCAACAAATCCAACGCAGCTTCGGAGATGCAGCGCGCAATCGTCGGTGTTCTTAACTTTTCAGTAAGATAATTCTGAATTATAATTGAGACTATCTAATTAATTAAAGCGACAAACTAACCTCGGTAGATCTCTAATAACAATACAAAAGCTTGTTTATTTTCTCCATTTGGCGGTACGATAGGGGTAAGACCGGATTATGGCCACAGCTTGGTTATGGCAGGCCATTCATGTTTCTGTATGCATGCGAAGCGCCCTCTAGTGTCCAATGAATGTGCTAATCTGCCTAAAAATCGATGAAGATTTGCTAAATTACGATCATTTTTTAGGTAAACTTCCTGTAAATTTATAAAATGATTGATAATTTTTGTATTAGTTTGTAGGAAAAATAGAGTTCTACGAGAAAGTTATGATTATTTTCTTTGGTCCGTTTTTTTTTTTTTTTCCTTTTTTTTTTTTTTTTTTTTTTTTTTTCTCTCTACGAAATGTCAAAGTTGGGGGTGCGGCCTATGCGCGGTGCGGCCTTTACGCCGGCAAATACGGTATATATATCTTGTGGGATGTTCGTCTACTGGGATGTCCTGCTATGAGTAACACTATTTGTACCAAATGAGAAAGTGTCAAATCAGTGTTTGTTGGCTGCCTGCAAGAGCAATATATTATCAATTGCAGTAAAGGCCTTCTTGCGGGCAGCCAAAATGATTTCCTTCTTATTCTCACCTGTCTGCTTCAGGGCTAGGCTGCCAGCGAGTAGTTCTCCAGAGAGAGACCCTAAGCCACTTCTTTCTAATTCCTCTGCAAGAAGAGCCCTGATGTCTGTGCCTGGAGGCTGTTTGTCTCTCCATCTCATGAACACTGTCATCAATGCATCACTGGTGTTTTGGCTATCTTTCTCGATTTGACCAAGCTCTGCAATGGGGAGGTCCAGGTTAATGCCCACAGCTTTGTAGTAGCTAGGTTCAATTCGCTTGGACAGCTTCAAGAATTCCTTCTCACTGACAATCCTGTAATGAAAACAAAAAAAATTATCAAGCATCTCTCAAATATATCTTATTGTGTTGTAACCTCTATTTTACATTCCTTTTAGCACCTATCTTCATACTCTGTAAGTTTAGTTCAGTTCTTGATGAGCCTTTGGGTGGAACAGACTATACAACTAATTACACGGAGGATCGAATAAACGACTCCAGTCTACACATACTGTATGTACACTAGCTCCTACAGTTAAGCACTGTCAGTACATGCAGCTTCATACACATCCTAGCTGATTTCATTAAAGTTGTTCAAGCTTGGGTACCAGTATAAAGAGGGCAGCACACAGATATGCGATCCCTATACCATCTTGCGAACTTTATATGCACAGGAGTGTAATACCCTTTGGCTCTGTGTTATGTTGTGATCACCAACTTGCCTACTTCGCAAACTACTGAGTCTAGTCGTGCACGTCCCATTGACCGTTGACCGTAGTTTAGTTTTAAAATATCACATTTATTGATATATGTGATTAATTGAATGATTTAAAAATGCACATTATTATAGTTCTGTAAAATATATTTATTTACAATTTAATGTTGCAAGTTTTATTTGATATTTGATAGGAATTCAAAGATTATATTATATTATGTATTACGGTCAATTTCGGGGCGTTAGTAGATCACGTTTAATAGCGAGCACGCAACGTACTGTACGTATACACTGCAAATGTTCATTCAGACTATATGACTGCATTACGGTATGTACAATTATCATGGTATTACGTGCAGTACTACAAAACCACTCCAATGTACACACTGAGCTTCCTTTGGGAGATTATGGCGGTGTCCGTGTGCTGCCCTCTATAAACCCGAGCTTGAACATCTTTAACCCATACTGTACTGGGGGGGGGGGGGGCCTCGACATTTTCAAAGATTGCGCCGCAACCGCTTGGAATTTTAAATTATTTGATTCATGACTTTTTTCCCTCAAGTCTTATGCACATTTTGATACCATTTTGTCGAAATCGGATATACCTGTAAGGTGATACATAACAATTAGTATGCGCATGTCATCAAAAATATGCTATAAATTTAGCATATATATATTCATGTTTAAGCAGAATGGATTTCTTCCTAAGTGGGAGATATGAATTGATATTAAATTGCTTTTATATGTTTCTCAAAGTAACTTGGTGTATTCCAGAACAAAAGAATACATTAGAAATAAAACAATAGATATAAGAAATAAAAAACAATAAACACAAAAGAAAATAAATATTTGAAAATCGCATCAAATTTGCATAAATTATCATTATTAATTACATCAAAATAACTATTTTGTGTTAGAAAAGAAGTTTCATATGAATAATAGAGTTTCAATTAACAATCAAAAAGTGGAGTCTGACAATTTTTGTCATGATTCTAATTCCCTGTATATTTCCAGATTTGATATACATGAATGGGTATTCATAATTTATGCAAATTAACCTATGCATTTTTTAATATCATAAAAATAATGTAACCTCATGAATTTGAGATGAAGGAAACATTTATTCAATACATTTTCAACATTCTTCCCAAGTCTACAGACAAATATGTAGAGTTTTCTGTAAAATGCATAAAATTAGCATTTTGCATAATTAATTAGGCTATAACGCCAAAAAATTGCATATTAGGAAAAAACTAATTATACCATCTTGTTCCTTACGTAAATATCTACAAACATGCAAATTTTCATCGGACTTTCGACGGCCAAGATCATAGGGGGGGAGGCCTCCCAGGCCACCCCCCCCCCCCCCCCAATTCATGCGGTGCTCAAAATAGCCCAGTACAGTAAGGGTTAAGCTACATCTACTAATAAGATTAATTTTAATGTATATTGAAACATACGCACACAAGGCATAACCCTTATTAAGCAGTGCCCTTGAGTATGACATACAATTGGCATGCATGTATATTTTAAGCTTTAATAATAAGAAAAGTACTTTTTATCCCTGCTGCTCATTAATATTGTAGTAAAGAAAAGGTAAAAAGCTTCAAATACAATTAGACTTACCTGTCTGGTCCAGGATTGGTTTCAATATCACCAGATCTCATCAGGAGAATCATGAGCAGATAGAGAAGGCAGAATCCATCCATAGTGCAAGATGTCCAACTCATTTGACAGAAACTCAGTCCTCTGGAAATGTACATGAATGATAACCCCAGCAAGACCTCCTGTAATTGACAAAAAAGGGGACTCTGTTTACTATGCAAATTACTCATATCACATGCATATACAGTTGTGGCGTGCGCCTGTAATCCAGCGAACAGTGAAAGTTACAAACTGATTCAGCCGAGAACGCAGGTTCGAAACTGAGTCATGTCTTTCGGATTGTGACGTTTAAAGGTCAGTCCCCAGACGTAAATAATCATATCTGATTGATACACGTTTGTAAAAACCCAATACACACACAGTACATAGAATGATTCACTGTTTCACCTTTTTTTTCCTCATCTAAATATTTGCCTCGCGACTTAAAAGGTAAGTCCATTCCAAAAGTAACTAACTTTCAATAGAAGCAGAACAATCAGACAAACCAATCAAAAAAGTTTGATCAAAATCGGATAACTAATAAGGAATTTATGAATTTTTAATGACATGAAAAACTTTGAAAATAACAAGACCAATTTGCAACTCACTCATGAGTCTGCGACGGCATTTCCTCACTATCCACTAATTGTCAGAAACATATTCAGCTACATATGTACATGTATGTTCCGCATTTTTTAACTTGATGTTTTTCTCCAAATGAAGGAAGAGGCCTTAACGCCCAATTACATCGCATTTGTTTATCGTTGCGATCAGTTGTTTATAACACGGGTCACTGATCAGTTTCAGTTTTATTTCCAACAGAACAGTAATTTTGACAAGAAATCAGATAGACAATTCAACATTCAATAAAATAATACATTTTACATGGTTTAAAGTTATGAAATATGAAGTACGGTATACATAAATATCCAGTATGATAGTTTTTGAAAATGTTTTTTAAGATAAACCTGTGGAAATGGAGGGATCCACTGAAAAGCCGAGCTTGTAAAATGTGGATCCCTCAAAATAATGAAAAACATAATTTGTGTAACATGTAAATATATTGACTTGAAATACCAAAAAGTGGCAGAATAATAATACAATTATAAATCCGTAATTTGAAAAGTTGTTATGACTCGTATATAAGAGACAATGACAAAAACATATGACCTTTGACCATATAAAAGAGGGAAAAAATGAGGGCAGCATTGCCAAAAAGTGTAGATGTGTAGATTAGAGTATAATGCATCATTGCAGAAAATTGAAAGAAATCTGTCAAGAAATGTGGCAGTTAAATACAGCGCACAAAAGACAACCTCCAAAATATGACCTTTGACCCTATGACAGACAAAAAAAAAGTGGCATCACCAAACACTAAAGATGTGTAGATTGTAGCAATTGACATACCTCCATTGAACATTTGACCATATAAAAGATGGAACAATGAGGGCAGCAACGGCCAAAAGTATAGATTAATTTGTACCAAGATACATTTCTAATTCTCTATATAAAATTTGAAAGAAATCCGTTGTGAAATATGACCTGTAGAGCGCACACTATACACCTACCAAAACTTTTGACCCTATAGAAGACGGAACACCGGGGGCAGCATCACCAAAAGTTGAAGGTGTGTAAATTATACACGTCCATACAAAATATGAAAGAAACCCTTTAAGGAATGATGCAGTTAGAACGCAAACTAGAGTGCCACGAAGACATCTATCAAAATATGACCTTTGACCCTATAAAACATAGAACACTGGAGGCAGCATCACCAACATCTATAGGCTTGTAGATTTAATATACCAAGATACACCTTTGTTAAAAATTTGAACAAAATCTCTTTACAAATGTGACCTATAGAGCACACACAAACCAGCCCAAAAAATATGGCTGTTTAACCTATAGAAGATGGAACACTGAGGGCAGCATCACCAACAGTTATAGGTGTGTAGATTATACCAAGATACACCTCCACACAAAATTTGAAAGAAATCCGACAAGGAATGATGCAGTTAGACTGCACACTAGAGTGCACACAAATCTTATCAGAATATGACCTTCGACCCTATAAAAGACAGACCTCTAGAGGCAGCATCACCAACATCTATAATCTTAATTGTAGCAACATGGAAAACTATAAATGAAGCTCTTGGTTCAAAATCATGTTCTAAACAATGTATTGATGAAATTAATGTTGATCGTAGAAAAATTACAGACAAATTAAGATGAAGTATCGGAAATATTCAATGAGTATTTTGTAATATTGGTTACAATTTAACAAATAATGTTCAATATTCTAAATCATTTGATCATAAGAAACTTAACTTGGTAATCGGCGGCCTCTACACCCCCCAATGAAAAAGGTCTAGCGTTGCCTGTGACTGGAAGCCCCACTAGCTACACTGAACAACATTCTTCCTGATTCTTGGGTAAAGCCAACTCCAGCCTCTAGTCTAGGGAGTTCCGCCTCCAAAGGCGTCAGGGGAGCTGGAGCTCCCTGGAGTTAGAATGAAGCCAGCCCAAACTTGCCAAAGGTAAAGAATACAACAACAACAAAATTACAGTTTACGAGGATGCATGGTATGATGGTTTAAAAAAAAAGTAAAAAGTAAATAGGTTAACAAATGTTTGAGGAGAGATATCGCCATACTTACCAGATCATAATGGTAATTTTCTGTGGCTTCATCAAGGTTTTTTTGGAGACCACTCGTTCGTCGATCCATATACACTTCACTTGTGTGTAGAGTCTGGATGATGGGAACCAT